>PVJD01008438.1:0-72443 GCA_004026545.1 Mormoops blainvillei
ACTAATTAGTAATGAAAACCAATAATATGCTTCACATAATATAGTGCTTTTCATCTGATGCTTGCAACAACCTAGAGTGCTATGATTTATCCCGGTTTAGCAAGTGAAGAAACGGGCTTCACAAAGGTGAAGTGCTTTGCCCCAAGTCATCTAGCCAATAAGCAGCAGCACCAGGACTCAGCCATGGGTCTACTGACTTAAAGTCTAGATTTCCCCTGCCCAGAATTGTAGGCAGAAGTCAGTAACTAGTTGTGACTGAAGACAGATCTCTGAGTTCTTAAGGATAAGAATGGGGGAGGGGATGCTTCGTACAAGTTTTGCATTATCTCCTGGCCCCAGAGTCCAAGGGAGAGGCCGGTCAGTCAGTCACTGGGGTCCTCTCAACTTGTACAGCTGAATTTCCATTTCTGGGCTGTGGGAATTCTTTCTTGGTTCATTAAAACCTACAAACCAATCTCAGACACATTTCCTTGGGCTATAACTAGCTGGAGGCAGGTGGAGCCGCCTTTTGACTGGACCACGTAGGAAATTACTAGAAATGGTGGTGACTGTGGGAGAAGCTGTTTGTTGCTTTCCTTGGAGCACATCCAGCTCTCGCTCCTGCGGACCTAGAGGGAACAGCGCCTTTCTTCTCTGAGTTTGATTTTAGATTTTCCTTAGGAGACACAGAAGTAGAAATCATTAACTTCTCTTTTCTTTCACCAGAATAAGCTACTCAAAATAGATTTATGCAAATCTCACAACCTTTTCTGTATTAAGGTGCAAAGAACAGAGGAAGAAGGAAGACCACAAGTCATTTGGTACTTTAAACAACAACTGCATATAACCAAGGCTCACCATGTTGCTAACAGAGCTGATGAGACTAGTTCCAATGTTTCGTGATTACACTAGACTCAAAAGACCCAGGTTCCAATTCTTGCGCCACCGTTTCCTGCCATTGTGACCTTGGGCTGGTTAGTTAGTCTCTCTCAGCCTCCTTTCCTCACTCCTAATTAAGTTTGTAAACCATAAGGGGCTGTACACCTTATAAGACACAGTTTCTACAAAAACTCTGGACACAAAACAGAGCATTCTGCTAGCCTACAAGTATTGCAGAGTTATTCTTCTAACAATTGAAAGAATATTATTAGTTGCTCTTAGTTGGATATTCATTGGTAAGCGATCTGAAATAGTTAAAAAGCAGCACAAGTGAAATCTCAGCCACAAACATTTCCCCAGGAGCCTTTTTCAGTTCTCTTGGCCCCAAGCTCTGTAGAGCTGGTGGTTGCCTCCCTTTGGCTATCACAGCACCCTGAACTTTCTTCTTGAGCTTTATCTCAGTGTTCTGCAAGCTTCTCTTTGTTGCATTCCTGCGTTACACCGAGAAGCCCTTGAGAATGGGAATTTTGTCCTGCCTCCTAATTAAAACATTAGTCTCCAATGCCAATGTCTGAATAGAAGGCGTTTATGCTTTTTAAACTGATTACTAAAGGAAGAATGACTTTATGGCAGGGAGGAATTCTGTCTTACCTTCATCCAAAGAGGCAACCACGGAGGATCAGAGACCTCACAGAGCACCTGGTGTCTGCAACTCAGTCCACAAATGGAGAAACTGAGACTCCGAAAGGTGAAGGGACTTACACAGTTTACTGGGTAAGTTCACGACAAGAGCTGGAACTCTAAGCCAGGCCTTTGCCTGTCGCCCATCACCACGGGGGTTCAGATTTTCAGTTAAAGAAGTGACAAAGGTGTGGAAACAGTACAGAATTGGAGGCATGATTAAGCATAATTGACAGGGACTGTGGCAACCAGAACTGTCAGAGGCCTGCTGAATGGTTGCCCACTTTCTTACAGTAGAATAACCTTCCCCCAGCTAACCAAAGGGGTTTCCTTCATCCCAAGTGGAGAAATAATATGCATTAATTAGACTCACGTCTTTGCAGAGAAGGGAAGGCCAAGGGAAACTTCTGAACTCTTGAGTATAGTTGACCCTAGAACTGCATGAGTTTGAACTGCACAGATCCACTTAAATGCGGATTTTTTTTTCAATAAATGTACAGACAGCCCTCTGTATCTCCTGGTTTTGCATCTGCAGATTCAACCAACTAGGCCCAGCTGGAAGTCTGTGGATGCGGAAGACTACCATACGCATTGCTCTGTGCCATTTTATACAAGGGGCTTGAGCATCGAAGATTTTGGTATCTGTAGGGGTCCTGGAATCAACCCACTGCAGATATTGAAGGGCAGTGAAGTTTGGGGGCAATGAAAAGTTATACTCGGATTTTCAACTGTAGAAGGGGGGCTGGGGGTTAGCATGCCTCCCCTAACCCTCATGTTGTTCCAAGGTCGACTAGTAGGAAATACGACTCCCATTCTTACGAGTCATGGTCACTGTCAGACTTCACTCGTGAGTGTCAGAAACTCCACTGGCAGCCTTTTACAGTTTACAGAGTACATGAGATCAAAGCACGAGAGGGAAAGTTTGAGAAGTTTTGCCACATCTTCACTCAAGACTGCAAGTGCACAAAGAATTGTAGAAGGGCTCGTTGATAGAAGAAAAAACACATTCAAAACTACTTACTGACTAATGATGCAGAAAATGTTATGAATAAGTACCCCTTTCTTGATTTATTACTTTAATTATCTGACATTCTATAGACCCCCATTAGTGGATTTTTTTTTTTTGGCTTAGATTTCAATTTTCTGTCTCATGCTGAAAGCTATTTATCATAATAATCAGTAAAATTCAAAACCTTTTAGCAGTATTTATAAAATTCATTTACCGGGTTCGGCCCTTGGAGAATGACAAAGAAGGCGCATTAGTACGTGCGCCGAAGTGTTTTATGCAGAATTATCTGTCCATAAGAATGATTAAAAGTTCTTTAGAATATTTGGAGCCCATTAGATTTTTAAAAATTTTTTTTTAAAGTTCTTACCAATGCTGTGACTGGAAGCCGGGACTGGCTGGTTGGGTGGTTGCTGCACTTTTGTCCGGATGATCCTGTGGGCAGTGCGAAAAAATTAATGGTTGTTTACCATAACAGAAAAGGTATCTCAACTAGCTATGCACGGACAATCAGAAAACCCATATCAAGCTGGGTTACAGCTCCAGCTCGGGCAGAGGGGAGGAGAGATTATAAACCCAGGTTAGAAGTTAGGGGGTTGAAAGAATGATGGACTAGTCCCAGCTCAGCCTTTACCTCCCTGGGTGTCTTTGGGTAACTTGCCCCCTTCTCTGGGCCTCAAGTGCCTCTTGTATAGAAAAGGATGGTATGCTAATATTATGAAGTCATCCCTTTCTCGGAAACAGGTCTAGCTCCATAAATTCACTGAGAGACATTAGGGAGTTCCTTCCCTTCCCTGGACCTCAGTCCCCACTCCCCATTTGTGGAATGAAAGGACTGGCCAAGCTGACCTGTCTGTCCTCTGGAAGGCCTCAAGCTCTTATCTCTCTGCCTTAGAGAGCCACTGAAGTAACATCCCCATCCATCAAAAGAGGGTGTGAGTTGCTCCAAAACTAGAAAGGGTTAAAGTGCTGCCAAGAGAAGCTTGGCTTGGCTTTGCTAAAAGAAGTCTGCGAAAACCTTGAACACCTCCGTGGAAAAGCTTCACGGGGCTGGGAGCCAGGGATATCCTGCCTTGTCCTTCCAGGGACTTCGCTTCAGTTCTGACAGGAACCTGATTATGACCCTGGGCAAGTTGGTTCCATTGCGGGCCTCAGTACAGTGAAGAAGTTAGAATACAGCACTCTGCTTACTTGAAGTAATTGAATCTTCCTCTCCTCTCTCTCTCTCTCTCTTTCTCTCTCTCTCTCACACACACACACACACACACACACACACACGTGCACGCACGTGCACACACAGACACAACCTGTTATGGAAAAGCCCAGTGTGTAAAAGGGATAATAGCAGTGCTGTCTTCCCCTTGCCACCTAGCAGTTCTAATGTCCTTACGTAGGACCTTGGGCTCTGGGAAGCTTATTTTGCAAATTTCCAGTTGGGACAACACATGGGGCCTCCATGAGACCCTAAGCCCTGTGTGTCAATCAGGGTCAAACCAAAAAGTTCCTTTGGGGTCTGCAAGGAAGTTCCTTCCCTGGCATTTGGGAGAAGGATGTGTGGTAATAAAACGTTCAGCTTCTCTGGGAAAAGTTCTGTTTGAGCCTCAGAAAGAAAAGAACTATGTTCTTTTAAAAGAACATTTATTAGAGTTTTTCCTAATCATAAAATTACTTTGTGCTCACTGGAGGCTATTTGGGCAACTTTAAAGAAGACATCTAAAACCACATTTTGGTGTACAGTTGACCCTTGAACAGCATGGGTTTGAACTGTGCATGTCCACTTACACAAAATTTTTTTCCATAACTATATGGTCAGCCCTCGGCATCTCCATTTGGCATCCAAGGATTCAACCAACTGCTGATCAAAAACAGTGTTTTCAATCCGAGGTTGGGATCTGCAGACGTTGAGGGTCGGCTATTGTGTTGTTCTACGCCATTTTATTCAAGGGACTAGCGCACTCAGGATTTTGGTATCTGTGGAGGACCTGGAACCAATCTTTTGTGGACACCGAGGGACAACTGTAGTTAAGCTTTCAGGGAATTAAAAGTTACACATCATTTTCGGCTGTTCAGGGATCAGCACCCAAAACTCCTGCATTGCTCAAGGGCCAACTTTATTTCCTTCATGCTAGTATTCTTGTGCATATTTGGGAATATCCATTTTTTCTTAACAGAATCAAGATTAAATCATGGATGCAGTTTTGTATCCTGCTATTTTCACTCCACATTATAGGAAAAACCTTTTTCACTTTCCAGACCATTATTTCTGGAAGGTCGTTTCAAGCCGTACTGGGTCTCCAGCTTGTGCAAATGGAGAGGCAGGACGTGAGAGGCAGGGGCCTCCACTTAACCTCACCGAGCTGCCATCGCCCTCTGTGATCTCACCGCTCAGCACTGGGCACGGAGGGCGCTCAGCATCCGAGGCTGGCAGCCTGGGCTGGGTGTTTCCGTTCACACCGTAGCCCAGCCACAGGCCCTCTGGAGCCCAGGCCACATGAGCCACCATAGCCTTTAGCCCTTTTTTAACAAGTTAGCATGCGTATCGCCTCAGTACATTCTGAGTGTCTGTTTGCTTTGTTTTCTTCAATATTTAAACCACTTATTTTCACTAACCAAACATGCAGCATATTGACAAATACCTGGGAGTGAAGTAGTACTTTTGATCCCCTGGAATTAAGCTAGACTCTGATCTAATCTCTAAATTTTTGTCCATGTCATTTTCTCTGTATGTGTGTATATGTTTAAAGAGATATAGCTATGTGAACATATGAATATACCAGATGGAAATATAGTTTATCTATATACAAATATATGGTAAAATATAACCATTTTCCATGGCAGTCCTGCATAAAGTCCTAACTCTAAAGCATCGGCTAGCCGTTAAATTTGTACGTAAGTGAAGCAAAGAAAATTATGGTTTCCTTATTTTTCTTTTAAAATATGTATATATCATTCATAAAACATTATCAATTGTTATAAATCATTGAGAGACAGCTACAGCATAATGATAAGTATACAGGTTCCAGGACCAGACTGGAGTTTGAACCCCAGTCTTGCCATCTGCCAGCTGCATGACTTCGGAGAAATTACTGAACCCCTCTATATTTCAGTTTCTTCATCTGTAAAATGGAACCAAAATTTATTCCTACCTCAAAAGGTTATATGAGGATTAAGTTAATAATTAAGTACTTAGAACAGAGGCTGCTGCATAGTTAAGTGCTCAATAAATGTTAGCTGGTATTGTCAGTAGTATCTTCATAAAGATTAATAACCCGCTTCAACCTTAAAAGGTCCATATTTCCAGAAATGCCTTAAAAACACACGGGATCCCCTAGAGTTTTGGGGAGGAGGGTAAGATAACCATCCCCACTGCCGACTGTTAGGCTGCAAAGGGGCTGTCCTCTATGGGCGAGACCCGAATTGTAGGAAGCCCTCCAAAGCTGTCCCCAGGGGCAGAAGTTGTGCCCATCTGCTTGCAGCAGCTGCCAAGAAAAGGACAAAGAGCATCGTCTCCACTGAGAAGAAATAACAGGGGCAACAACAAGACTAATTGAATCATAGCAATTCTAAAAAAATAAAAAATAACAAGCAACATCAAGGTTTGTCACAATAAGAGCCGCCCTCAGGACCTCTTCCAAACAAGAGACAGTGAGGGCTAATTGGCAGCTCACATTGAAAGGTACAGCCTTTACTTTGCTGAGCGAGAGCACAATCCTGGCTGCCCTGTGAACATCCTGAACAATACAGGGCCCACCAGAAAAGAGAGCTCAGCAATCAGCTAGTTCTGCGGAGTGAGAAAACTAAGGCCCAGAGGGCTCAAGTGACTTGCCCAGGATCACATAGTAAGTCAGCTCCTGTGTCTGATCACTTTTTTTTTTTTTTGAGTCACATTCAAAGGAAGTGGTCCCTCTGCTAAATACTTGCTGTATGAGACATAAAACCTAGCTGGAGTCAAAATCCATTTAGAATCTGAGCATGAAAAGCCCAAAGAAATTTAGATATTACAGGCATTTGTATGGATACCATTTCAATGTCACCGCTACTCTTTCGAAAGGCTAGGTCTTCTCACCACCACCATCCCCCAAGACACACACACAAAATTACACTGAAAGAGAAAGTCATGATGCCTTAAAAAAGGAAACGGGGAGAGAGAACTGAAGAAATACCCGTGTCTTCTGCACTGATGAAACTGACATTGGTACAGTAAAAATACTGGGCCATTAGTTGTGCTAAGAAACCAAAAGCCCGGGGTCTACTGGGCCAGGTTGGGAGAGGGCCCACAGGTGACACCCAGGCCTGTGGCCAATGTGGAGCAGAGAGAGAGAGTAGGTAAACAGTCTCGGAAGGCTTGCTGCCCAAGTTGCGATTAAGAGCAGGTTTTACAAACTGTCATCCCCCAGCCACATCTCCCACTGGACAATTTGTTTGGCCTGCACAATATATTTGTATTTAAATTAGTTGCCAGTGTTTCTAAATTAGGAGCTCTTACATAAATACATGGATTTCTAGCTTCTTTTGAAAAACACAGAACACCTGGCAATTCTGGCCCCACATTCTCATAGGGCAACAACCGGCTGGTGTTAACAGAGCTGCCCCCTAAACTGGGAATGCCACTCAAGGTTTCCCACCACGTGGTCCCTGATTCAGAGCCACAGGACTGGAATAGAAGAAGGAAGACTCCACTTCTCCCAACATCTGGGCCAGCTCTGGGACAGGCAGCCCCCCGCCCCCCGACACTCAGGCTGAATTCCGAGCCTCCATTGTGCAGCCTGTGCAGCAGTTCAGCATGTATTTGTTCTTACGGAGCCACATCAACGTGATAGTTTGTGTTCCAGGAAATCTCCCGTATGCTTAGCAGAGCTGGTTCAGTGCTGTTTAACCCCATGCCAGTCATGGCTTCCCAGGCTGGACACCCAGAAGACAGAGGGAAAGCACACATTTCTAGGGGTGGACAGTGAAGATGACCCTGTGGCCACAGAAGAGCTAACAAAACCCAGCCACCACTCCCTCCCTAGCTGTTTGAAGCGTGAGAATAGCGAGAAGTTGGCTCCGAGGGAGGCAGGGGCTGGGAGAGGGAGGACCCTTTTACACAAAGACAGTTGTAAGACAGTTATTTACAAGCTGTATCCATCTGAGTGCAGTGGGAGCTTTGCCTTCATATAGAAAGTAAAACTATGCTGGGATGGCTGAGGCTTCCTTGGGGGAGGAAGGACAGAATGCAGCAACAAGAGATTGTCCCACACTTCATTTGCATTGCAGGGTCGATTGTTAAAAACACCAGAGCGCTCTCACTGAAGAATGTGGTGAGGAGCCAGAGAGTGCTCCTGGAGAGAAGCCCCCATTGAGGAATACAAGAGAGGGGGCCACAGACCACAGAGGAAGCCTGCGGACAGGCAGCAAAACAAGCAGGCTACCAGACTCGGAAAAGAAGAAGGAATGACTGTTTTATCCCGCGCTTCTCTTTTCAGAGATCCTCAGTGCTGTCACTGGCAGAGTCCTACAGGGCAGTGGTGGAAAGAGACAAACGCTCCTCTTCCCATCAGCGGACCCAGGCCCTACTCCTTTCTCCATAGAGACATATCACAGTCATCATTCCTCTGCATTCCCCTCTGGGCCTCAGTTTTTATCCCTATCACAGGACAGATGTAGGTATGAGGGCTGTAGAAGACCACAGATGTTGAAAGCACCTTGCAGGCATAGCGAGCTGGGTCAGCAGTATGGATTAGGACACCCAGGAGGCCCTGAGGCTAGCCAGGGCTCCAGCAAGCAGCAGTCAGAGCCCCACCCCGACCCCTGCACAGCACAGATCTAGGCACAAAGCATCCGCTGAGCCACGATTTCCTGAAACACTCGATCAAGTACCGCCTTCATAGCTTCTGCCACATCTGTAATCACTGTTCTCTATTTCATGTATTTCTTTCAAATGACTTAGTTTTTCACTTTAATAGGTAATAGTCATTCTTTATTATAAATGGGGCGGGGGGAGTTCGTGAAGTTCACACTCACTGGTTGGTGTGTTCATTGTATATTTCTAAAATACATTCAAACCAATTCATCACAAAACGGTGTTCCCCCTCGTATTACAGAGGATAGAGGCTGGAGTCCTGCAACTCCGTTATGCTTGTCCTGCAAGGCATTTTTTCACGGAACTTAGTTGCCACCATTTAAAACTAGAGAGATTGCATATATACAAGCCTACATACACACATGCACACAGGAGTCCTAGTTTCTAGCTTCTCTTTAAGAATGGAAAAAGGCGGGCAAACTCTGGGCCCACATTCCTGGCAGCGCTCAGCTAGAGCTGAGAAGCAACTGTCCCTTCCAAACATGCCTGTCTAGTTTGCCACAGACCCAGTGTTTCCCTGTCATCTTATGCCTGCCCTGCTTCACTCGTTACCTTACCTGTCTGGCCTACATATGCGCTAGAGTTTGGACCCCCACAACAACCTCGAGCTAATTTTTGATCCACCAATTTCATGTATACCCTACAGAAGGAAATCTTTGGGCCCCAAAGCCTGACCACGGGTTTAGTGGAGGTTCCTCTGCAGAGCAGGCTGACTGCTCCTTTGTTGCTCTGGGCGGTATGTGCCTCATTCCATGTTAGAGGTTTTGGAGACCCAGAAAAATACATCATATTGCTTTGTGTCATGGACATCCTGGAACACGCCAAAAGCAGAGGACTCACAAAGCACATTGGAGCCCCTCATAATCCAGAAAAAGAACAGGAGTTATTCCTCCTAAGCCCATCACAACAGTTGTCATATTGTGCGTGACACGGGCTGTCCAGATTCCTATGTGCATGCCAGAATCCAGCCTGGACAGGGAGCCCCTCTAGAACAAGAGACCAAAAGACTGTGTTCCCAGTACCTTGTGTGATATCAGGGCCCAGGTAAAGGTTTACTGAGAAAAGGAAAATAGGCTAATGGTTTATGAAATACTAGGGCTCAGAACGTCAGCACATATTCACACAGTGATTCTGTGCATTTGAGTCACTATAGAAGGAATAATGGTCAGGATCAGAGGGAATCTCAGGGACATTCTAGTATGACCACTCTTTCTGGTGGGTGTGGGGAGTTCCCTAGCCCAAACAGGTTTGGCACTGACAAGGGTAGGGCATGACCTTGAAGAAATGGGAACTGCTCAAGTTTTCAGTCTGCTAGTTTCTTTCTTTTCTTCTCCTTTCTCTCCCTTCCTTCCTTCCTTCCTTCTTTCTTTTCTTCTTCCTTCCTTCCTTCCTTCCTTCCTTCTTTCTTTCTTCTTTCTTTCTTTCAGTGTGGACTTTACAGAAAAATCATTTCTGTTTATCTCACAACTTCATCCCTGCCCCTATGGGTTTAAGTAGAGTGGAGACTGTACCACCTACAATGGAAAACTTCCTTTGGGAATTTATTTTTAAAGGTCTGAGAGCTCTGTTAGCTATATCCTGGATCCGAGTGGAGAGGAGGAGCCACTGTGGCTTCTAGGCAGAGCAGAGCCTGGTGCTCAGGTATTTCTCTGCTTCTGTCTGTCCGTGGGTAAGATGTGGGACAGCCAGGGAGAGATCAACTCTCTAACTCCACTGCATCTCAGCACCCAGAACATTACTCTTGGGGATCAGAGAGAGACCCACACTGGAACGACCAGGGCCCTCGGCTCAAAGAGAGGAAGAGCTCTGTCAAGGTCACACTTTGAGTTTGTGGCAGACCTGAGACAAGGAGCTAAATCTCCCAAATCCAAGTCAGGGCTCTGTTCCCTACACTCAGTGGCTCAACCTCTGCCCCGAGTGGATGCAGGGATGTTCTTCCTGGGAAGTTCCGAAATGGGCCAATGCTAAGACCTTGAGCCTGGGCTTACAAGGAAGAGGCATTTGAAGGCCTAATCAGGAAAATTCACTGTAAGCGTTCCACACACAGAGTGGGGCAGGAAAGAGAATGATAGAAGTCTCCCTAGACTCAGAAGAATCTCAAGGAGCCAGAGGGCTGGCATGGCCTTCTCTCCTTGGGGCTAGAACTCCTGCCCACACTGGAGAGAAAAGGGCAATAGAGAGAACCGCCGGCCCCATGAGCATCCCTCTGGTCCGATGGCCCCTAAGGGGCCTTGGGGAAAGGAAGGACCAGATCTTCAGAAAAGGCACACACAGAGCTCCCAGGTTTGCCCACTCCACCCGGATCCCTAGCCCCCCACAGGCAGCAGCCTCTCACCTGTTGATGGAACTGACGCTGGGCACCGTGTCATTGTCACACACTCGTTCTGACAGCAGCCGGTCCCTGATCTCCCAGGCAAACATAGTGGGATTTTGGCGTTTATACTCAGCTATTTTTTCCACCACTTTGGGCGTGGCAACCTTTGGTTTGGATCCTCCAATTACCCCAGGCTTGATGCTCCCCGTCTCATAATACCTAGGACCAAAGAGAAAGGAGCTTAGCCACAAGGAACCAGCAAAATGGATTTTGGCAACAAAAAAACAGGCTACTCTGTCCAGAAAAGGTTCAGATCTGTGCTGTCCAATGAAGTAGCCACTAGCCACATGTAGCTTCCGAACATTTGAAATGTGGTTCATTGGTACATGCTATAAACTTAATACATACCAGATTTTCAAAGCTTAGTACAAAAAATGTAAAGTATCTCATTAATAATTGTTATATTGGTTTTATGTTGAAATGATTTTTTTATATCTTAGGTTAAACAGAATATATAATTAAAGTTAATTGTACCAGGTTTTTTTTTCCTTTTTTAAATGTTATTAGAAAATTTTAAAGTTCGTATGTTTCATTTTATTTCTGTTGGACAGCGTTGGTCAGGATACTATGCATTCATTTATTCCTTTATATTTATCTACCATTTTACAGTTACAGAACACTCTCAAGTCAGTTTTCCCATTTGATCCCTACAACAGTTCTAAAGCACATAAATGTTTTGAATGAGTGAATAAATAAATGAATGGATCCCCATCTACAGTATGAAACAGAGATCCATAGAGGTTAAATGGCTTGCTCATGGTCACAAAAAACCCACTGACCGAACCAAGACTGTGGCCCGCCCTTTCGAGCTACAATTTCCCCAGAGAGTGACTTGTACCTTTAATCTGCCACCTCTCCCATCCCCTAGCAGATTCATCTGTCTTCTGTAAAACTGTCCCCTAAAATGTAACTTATTTTTTCATAAGAAAAAAAAATAACCCTCGTGTAAAATTAAAGGCAGCATTGCATTTCAGAATTAACTGGAAATGTAGGTCAAAACCCAAGCAATAAAAAAAAAAACAGAAAACCATCCACAAGTCACGACAGCTCTTCCAAGAACCTCCCCTGAGGTAAATCGCTGTTTCTAAGGGCATTTCCATGCTATCAGCTCTTCCTCGTTAACGCAAATAGGATGTCAGGGCTTTATAGTAAAACCGAGACCCGGGAGAAGAGTGCCATGAAAGATCATTTCAGGGTGACAAAATGACTTGATGCCTTTTCTGAACCTGAGCCTTCACTGGATGTCTCTCTCAACATTCACAGAGGAATTCTTGACTTCCTCTTGCAAAGGAGATTATCTTACAGTTGAAATTTCTTTTTAACCAGAAAGACATTTTAGAAATGACGAGTAATTTTCAAACCTCACAAGAGTTTATAATTGGTAAAGGGAAGAGATGATCCTTTCATGGGATGGGTAGGAAGGGTTACCTAGAATGACAACTGCTTACATTTAAAGAGACGTTGAAATTCTCAGCCTGGGTAAGTCTGGTTAGGGCTGAGTTAGTGAGTATTCTAGAAACAGATGAGATAGTCTGGGAGCAGTGATGTGCAATTGGAAATTCTATTTTTCGTTGACAAGAGTGAGTCATGTACAAATTTGGACCATAAGGCAAAATTCAACTTATCCTCCTTTCTGTAATTGCTGGAAAATTGTTATTGGTCATAAAAAGGTTTTTAGAAATATTTAAGAAAATACTTTTTTGCCAGAATTCTAGAAAAGTACCTAAATCAAGGCACACGGGAATCCCTAGAGCCTCTAATTATCCCTTCAATTTTACAACAGAAAGTCATTTGTTAATATCAACACAACAGCCTATTATTTAGGCACAGTGCTCGCAGATTTTCAGAGCTCTTCCTTGAATTATCTCAGTCCTCACACCAATCCTGAGAGGCCAGTATGGTCTTATGGAAAGGAAAACCAATGATCAGAAGACTAAGTGACTTGTGCCACTCCCTTCTGGAAGTTAGGGGCAGCCTCAGCTTTTAAACCTGACTCTGAGTCCGGAGTTCCCCTTACTAGAACAAACTGCGGCTTTGGTTGTAAAATTTTCAATAATAATAATAACAATCTATTGCAACTGTAGAAAGCTTCACTGTTTACCGGGAATTTTAACATGCATTTTTTTCTTTCATTCACTCACTCACTCAATAGTCACCGAGCGCCTGCTAAGACAGGCACTGTCCACTGTCGTGGGGCAAGGGTCACAGACACACAGACAACCTCGTGCTGGGCACTCAACGTATGTTAATTGAATGGAACAGCAATATTCAGGCAGCAACTCTGAAAAGGTGGCAAGATGAAGCCCGCACCACCACCTGCCAGCACTTGTCCTGCTTACATGGCTGGGGTGGCAGTGCTCAGGCTCTCCACCATCCCACCTGAGCAGTGTTTTTGACATGAGAAGTCTCTGTCTTCCTTTTGACTGAAACATGGGCCAGACACTTAGAAGGCAACCCTAACACCCCACGAAACCCCAGCTGGCAACTGTGTCAAGTGAGGAGGCAGACTAAATAGCTTCCGTTTCTTCTAAGCAAAATAGTCACACATCCCTTTGGCTTAAACACAGCAGACAAACAGCAGCCATCAACACACAGTGCAGTTCGGTGCAAAGGGCATTAGTCTGGGAGCAAAGAGTATAGATGCCAGCCAGAGGCTCTGACACTAACTCATTCTGTGACCTTGGCCATCTCACCCTCTCTGGGCCTCAGTTATCCCATTTGTATAATAAGGGGAAGACGATGGCCCTGCCTGCCTTGCAATGCTGTTGTGAAGACAGATATGCAGAATGATTAAGAAAAACTTTGCAAAACATAAAGAGCACGTGTTGCGGATTAAAATCCTTTGAGTGTTTATTACTGTGTAACATACCATCCGATTCCAAATGGCCTGAACCCCCCAGACAGGCTCTAGTGAAAGAAGACAACAGCCAGGCTTTCTGGGTGGATTTCAATGGGCCTCACATGCCACCAGGCTGTGCCTCTCAAGCCCCTCTGGAGCCTTGAACTTTGTGAACTGAATGCCCACACTCCTGGCAGACCGCCACCTTCCCGAGATGACGGGGGTCTCTGCCAGCCTTGGGGATTCTGCCTGCCTTGCTATACAACCTCTGAAAACGATGGCCACCACACACCATACACTCTCTACAGTCTGTCACCCTGTGCGCGCCCATCAAATTCTTCAGTGACCAAAAAAAAAAAAAAAAAAAACCAATCAGTGGAGGGAACAGCCCCAGTTCAGAAATTCCCAGTCACACTGTTTTAGGGCTGAACTTGTTTCTTAAAAGGCAGTTCTAATTAGAGTGACATTTTGTCCACTGTGGTTCTTAGTTATGAAAATAATGAGCTATGAAATTCCAATTTATTGTTGACAACTTAAACGGCCAGGCACTGGAGCGGCGCATAACTTCCGAGTGCCACTCTACCTAGTGACAAATCTATTCTGGGTCGTGGGAGGCTGCCGGCTGGGCCAGGGAGGATCCCTGTCCTCTTCAGTCTCCAGGGGAGATCTGAAGGCACCAGAATACGAGGACCAGGCATATAGACACGCCCTCTGAGAAGGGCTCAGCATCTTGCCCTGAGAATATTTCAAATAGCAAGCAAGATGTCGGCTCAGCAAAGATGTCTCAGTAAAAACAAAGGAAGGGCCTGCTTTTTCTCTCTCTCCCTCCATACAATGAAGAGGCTTCCCAAGAAGGTATCTAAGATCCATTCCGCTCTCAGAGTCTGATGCTGAGATAGTCTAAAATATTTTCCTTCTTTCACTCTCCTATTTTTGTCTTCATTTCTCTTTCTGTTTCTCTTTTTTTAATCAATCATTCTTTTCTCTTTTTTTTTTCTTTCTCTTTTCTCTCTCTCTCCTTTCCTCTATTTTCTTGTACTCTCACTCTGACTCTCCATCCAAGAAAACCACCATCTAACCAGCACACCATACTGATGTCCCGCCTTCCTCCTTGAACTCTGCCTGGGGCTCATTTGCTGCTGAGTACTAAACAGGAGTGGGGCCCGCAGCCTCCATGGCTTGAGGTGACCCAAGATGGGCAGGGGAATGAGGAATGAACACAGGGATCAAGGTGCCTAAAGGAGCTGCCAGACCTCTGGCCCTGAAACTTCTTCCTTGGCCTCCAGCAAGGCTCCCCAGGGTTAAAAACTGTCGTTCCCTTCCACCTGAGAGAATTTCTGAAATTCCAGCAAATAGAAGGAAAAGAGCAAACAGAAAGTCACGATGTCACTGACATATTTCAAAATATTTATTTCCTATTCAGGCATCTGTTCTCAAACCGTAACGCAAGGTACAGGACAAAGGTTGTTCTCTGACCCAGGGAGAGAAACCCTGAGGGAGTACTGAACAGCTAAAACCCGAGATTGCTCCTAGCTGCCAGGGCAGACCTCTAACAACTCCACACGCCTGGAAATAAACCTGTGGCTTTGGTTTTGGGGTATGGTGGGATGAGCAATCCTTAAGTCCTCTTCCCCACCCGGGTACTGACTGGCAGGCTGGGCTTGGGTCAGCCACTTTGCCTCTCTAGGTTTGTTTCCTCATCTCAAAACTGCTACCTTTACCTGATTCAATGGGAGTGCTAAAGGCTGTATGCCAGCCCTCTAGGAGAATCAGTATTGTTAGCATTTTGCTTGCAACAAATCGCTGGGTCAAGTGGCAACTTTCAAATGTCAAACTTGAGAGTTAGAGTTTGTTTGGATTTTTTCCCCCTCTAATTTAATATATACTTACGATGCCTGTCACAAGGAGGAAACAAAACATAGAAGGAAAATACCGTCGCCCGACATAAGGTTGATGATAACCCCAAACTGAAAATGACAGCTGACTTTATAAAATTGAATGGGCTTTTTGGAAACATTAAAATGAAATATTGAACCCTGGTAATGTTGGTGACTTTTAACTTGTGGATTTCCCATCCAGCCCTGTTCAAGCCCTGGTCTCACCTAAGGTGTGCAGGGGAAATTCCCAAGAACCTCTTACTCTTGGGTTCTTTGGAATAATTAACCAGGCTTTCAGAAAACATGTCATCCCTCCTGACTGAGTCCTCGTTCCTCATGTCACTGGGGTTTCCCAGGACTACTTTGAGTGGAATAGCCTCGAAGGGGGCTTTGCAAACTCTAAAGTGCTGTGCATGTGGGTGAAGTGCCACAATGATCCTCACTGTGACACTGGCATACTGGACAGCTGCTGGGTCATGTTTTGGGTTGTTTTTTGAAAAATCAAGGGAAGCCTAGAGCTCCTGCCTTTACCTGCCAAGGATTTTGCTGACACAACCATGGCTGACCCGAAGCTGCCTGGAGATGTCGCAGGGCCTGACACCTTGATGAGCAAGTTCCACTATCCTTTGGCGGACTACATCCGGGAGTGGCCGGCCGTTCACAAAAACCCCCCCAAGCTGATTCACTCCTCCATGTCCTGAAACAGATCAGAAACAGAAAGCAAGGGAAAGGGTAGTTAGAACCATTCACATAGAAGGTGAAGCAGGGGAGCAAACACCAGAGCCCCTCGGACGGAAATGGCTGCATACTGGATGTCTTGAGCCTGCAGTCTGATCATGCAAACTACATAAACACCTTAAACTGCTTTGTAAAATTAACCTTAACCTTTGTCAATCTTCAGCCAGTCACTTGGGCTACTGAGGGCAAGCATCTCCATACTATGTTTCCTTTAGTTACTAGCATTTTCCTTGTAATTCTTTTTTTAACAATGGAATATGTGAAGACCTCGGTCTATGCTAGCGCCACAACTTATTACATACACGACGCTGAGGTCTAAAAAAAAGCCTCGGGAGAAAATACATTTTAAAATACATCAAATTTAAAGAGATTTTTAAAAATGAAACTCTTCCTTTAATGAATATCTTAAAAAGCAACAGGGACTACCCCATTAAACCTAGATCTCAGGAGAAAAATGTTTTCTAGATCAGCAATCTGATGAAGGGCTACATACTTTTTAAAATTTTTAAACACTCTCTGCATGGTACTGAGACAAAACCCAACCACTGCCTTGATAAAAACACTTTCTTTAAGAAGGTGAGTCCCTACCGCAATAAAAATGGAAAAAAATAAACAAAAAAGATGAGGCTGATGTGTATATTTGACCACTGTACCCTCTCAGAGCACACAAAAGAAATGGATCAGAGGATCACATGCCTCTCTATAGCTCTAGGATTTGCCGTAAAGGAGTTTTCCTAAAATTTTTGGAGTGTTTTTGCAATTGACAAGTAGTATAATTTGGTTCAGGGGAAAAGAAGTCAAACAAGGCTTCTGAGACCCAGGTTTTATAAAGGCTCTGAGACTAATTTTAAGTGAAAAGAGTCTGGGAAAGAATCTCTTCTGCCAATAAGCTTACTTCTCTTACATCCAGGTCCTTCCGGAGGGAGGGAAACCGAGATACAAGCAACTGAAGAGCCAAACCAGTAAACATAGTGGGTAGCAACATTGTTGACTTTGTAGCTATTAACCAGCCGCTGACATCTCCGAGGACTGTCAAAAGCCAAGTTCAAGCATTTACCAATGCTGGTAGCAGCTCAGAGTCTGGGAAGGGGGTGATAATCTACACTGGGACTTGCCTGGACTAGACTGTACCACAGAAGACAGGGTATCTCAGAGGTCACACATACACACATACACACACACACTCTAACTCTAAAACATAAAATAGCCAGCTCATCTCTGCTCTCCACCCCCTCCCCAGCGCTCAACTGCTATCCAGGTTTGTGTACATCTGACATAGAAAGGGGAAAGGTGCCCATAACCTAACTTATGTCCTAAAAACTGCCAAACCAGTTCATGAAGTTTGCTAGGAGAGTCCGAATTGAATGTATCCCCAAATTTCCAACATCAGGTTGATTTCAAGGAAAAACACAATTTTACAGATAATGACAATATTTAATTCTAGTTGTAAGATGAATTTCTCTCTGGTTTTCAAAATGAACATTAATTGGCTTTGATTGTTCTAAAACACTCCAGGCATAAGAAAAGGAAAACCATCCCAAACAAGATTTTGCAATTAGAAACATGACTGCATAGTTCGCCTAAAACTGAAAGGCTGCAGCCACCCCGGTCAAGGGCCTTAAGAAGGCTTTGTTCTGGGGTTGGGAGCACCTAATAAAAAAGGTTGTATTGATCTTTCAAGAACAGGCTGGATTTAAGAAGAAAGTAAATTCAAAACTGGTACAAGTTCATCTGAAAGGACAAAAAGGAAGCTAAAATCACCCAGCACATTTTGGAGATAACCTGGTAGTCCGGGCATTGTAGCCCATCTGCAAGATCCTGTTCCCTATATCGCTGGCGATTTAAACTTTATGCCCAAAACACAATGCCAGCGTTCAGAGGACTCACATTTCAAGAGCAGTCCTATAGGACATTCGTGAGCTTTTGAGACAATTTGTGTCACAACATTCCAGGTGACAGTAAGCCATTCTATACTCTTGCCCACAAAGACTAGGCTACCAGTACTCTCCCAGAGTCTGATGCACGTGTCCACAGCTGACAGAAGACCCCGTGTGACAAGGGACCCCCGGGAAAGGCCTCCAAACCCACTTGGCCCTCTCTGCCTCAGTCACAGTCCTATCCAATAAAGCATTCTGAGGCTGGTAAAGAGGTGATTTACAACTGTGATTTGAGAGGGCAATGTCTGCCACTTACCCTGAGATTAAAAAGAAGTAAAAACAGATGCCTGAGAGAGGGGAGGCAAATAGGGAAAGAAAAGGGGGAAAGTGAGGTATAAGGGGAAGGGTGCAAAGAGCGGGGCTAAATGAGACAGACAGCAAGAAAAGAGAGAAGAGACTGGAAGGGAAGCCTCAAGTTAGAAAGGCAGAGGAGGGAAAAAAGGAACGAATTAGCCAGAACAGGTGAAGAAAAGAAAGGTGAGTGTGGTGTACAGCGGAAGGCAAGGAGACCAGAAGAGAAAATGGAGGAAGCCCAGCAAGGAGGAAACTGGAGGTCAGGGGACTTCTGTGGAGGAGGACCTTTATTTTCTGGAACTCCAGCTCCAGCCCTGCATCTCCTCGGAAAACACATGTCCAGCCTCTACTTCCTATAGACTTCAGCTGGGTAACAAGCTTATCCCGTGGGGAGTGTTAGGGGGAGACACAGGCTCAGCTACATTTTTCAGGACCAAGTAGAATTTACAGAGAAGCTGACCCAAAGGTAGACAGAAACAAATAAAGGCAAAGACCAGGAAACAGACACACAGGTACAAGGGAAAGAGCCCTGCCCCCACAGGACTGACAGAAAGGTGGGGGGTGGGTTGCTGAGGAAGAAAGGTTGAATTGCATATGCCCCTGGTGCCTTTGTGGCTCTGGTCTGGGAGGGCCAGTCTCCACAGATGCTCCTCAAGCCCTGATAAGAACATGCTGCCCACATGGCTGGGCATAGGGTCTTAGAAGGAGGGTCTCTGCTCAGTTTCAGACTGAATTCCAGGGCTTTCAGGGTCATTGAAATTTCTCCTAGTGGTACCCAAGAGGATGAATGAAGGGACACACAGACATGCCAACAGGGACACGGGAAAGAGTAAGGATGAAATTTCGTTAATGCACTCTCCAAATGACACACATTTGACAGGAGGGCCATAAGTACAGATACAGTTAAACCAGACACAACACCTTGCACATGTGTGTACCCACCCAGGCAGTCCACTCTCCTCTTTCTGGAACCTAAGACCCTCTCCCTCTTCTGTGAATCCTTGAAGACTCAAGAACCAGCTCCAGGTTTGCTCATGTGAACTTCCTGTCAATCCTTTTGTCTCTCTGATCTCAGTATCATACTCCATAAAATGGGTGTATCTAAAGGTTTAGACAAATCTCAGGTAGCAGGGTGGTTGTAAAAGTGCTTTATAAATGGCAGCCATACCTGAGGGAGGGAAACATCTGGGGAGGGAGGGAGGGAGGAGACATTGTGGTGAAGAAAGTGATGAGTCTGGAATGGGGATGGGGGCAGGGGAACTCAGAAGCTCATTTCCTGGCAGTGCCTGCCCCTGCTCCCCACAGAAAGCTATTCTGCTCCAATGGGGGCAGGGGAGTAAGGGCATGAAACTGACCGCAGCCAAGAAGGGTGATGAGAAAGTGAGACTTGGCTGGAGCCCCTACTACCCCAGCGACTTATAACGACCTATTGTACACCCCACTCCCCACCTCCAATAACCAACAAATTGAGGCCCCATAGCCGGCCTACACTGTGCAAGCAAGTAGATTTGGATGTCAGAATCAAGGGCACTTCCAGAAAAGCCAGCTCTGGAAGCTAAGCTGGTAGGGGCCCAGCCCCCACCGTGCTGCCCAGAGGTTGGAAATGGGAGGAGGGAGCACTTCTCCAGGAAGGGGCAGATGAAGGCCAGACCAAGAAGGGGCAGAGACACAGTCATTAGCGGTTGGCTAACAGCACCTGTAAGTAGCTGCCTTCTCCAACCTCAAGCACAGCTGGGAGACCACCAGGTCTGACGCTATCTCCCCAAGGGCTTTTACAAGACCTCTGGGGAGCCCCTTTGCGCAAAAAGAAGCAGTGAGGGTCTGTTGATTCCTCCCCCACCGCGAGAAGAGAAGCGCAGGGGCCAGCCCTCCCCATTCTGTCCCCCAGTCGCTCCTTGGATGAGCTAAGAGCTTGCCTACCTCTCAGAATATTGACCCCAACTAGTCTGTTTTCTGGCTCATTCTGCGAGACCACAGCCGTCACCGAGCTTGGCTCAAGTGTGCGCAGGAGCCTGATGCGGGGGCGCTGGGGTCACCACAGACTGGAAACCTTTTTGGCACAGGCCCCAAAAGATGAGGAATCGTTCGGGCTGGGACCGGAGCAAGCAGTTTCTCGGTAAACCTCCACACGGTTTGTGTGGATTACCTCCGACTCAGAAAATTGACACAAAGAGAAACTGACCTGCCGGCAGTCCGCCTCGGCCACCTAGATCAGCATTTCTCAGCCTACTAGGCCACTCGGCCTTCCGGGTGAAAAAGAACAAATTCTCCCAGGGAAGCTCGCCTTCTCTCCAGCCGGGTCTCTGTTGCCTTTGTTAAATAGGGGACCCACGGCTGGTAAGCAGGATCCTGCCCTGTCTGAGATGCTGGCTTGGGCACAGCTCCCACCCAGGGAGCAACCCTATGACCTGCGGCCGGTGGGGACCCAAGCTGGGCATCGGCTGGGTGCCGCCACAGTCTGGAGCCTTGTTCCGGCCCAGCTCTGCAGCGCGCAGAGGGGAAACGCGATTCGTTCCACTTGCTATTTCCTTGAAATCTCCGAATCTAATCCGGCACTAACTCACCGTGAGAGGAACGCTCATCTCACAGGAGGCTGTGCTAAAGTGTGAACTGGCAGATTTGGGAGGGTCAGGCCGCCGGTCCCTGCCGGCGTCGCTCGCGCCCAAAATGACCCTTCCCGTCTCCTACACACGCGGCATCTTTCAGAAAGCGGGGGCACCTGTATGGTGACTAATTGGCTTCGTCTTCTTGATTTTTTTTTTTTTTTTTTTTTTTTTTTTAGGGTATAAGCCATCATAAGGCGAGCATCCTGCAGGGAAGGACTTGATGGTGTCTTTAAGAGTCTGTGTATGAACTGGCGGCTTCTAAGTAGCAGCTCAGCTCAGGGACCTCTACTTGGTTTATTTTTCAAATCCCACTCCTCAACTCCAGACGCCTTGGGAGCTCTGGACACGGTATTTCACTTATCTCTCTCTTCCTTCACACACAGAAGCACAAAGGCACTGGTTGGGGCCCCACTTTCCCTCCGAGCCCTTGTCTGATTAGTCCCACCGTTGAAAAAGGCGCTATCGGGGTTTGGGTGTGGGGCGCTGAGACTCAGACTGACCTTTCGCTACAACTTCATGCCCTCCAACTAGTCCAGTCGGAGCCCTCTCCAGGTCCCAGCTTGGATTCTCCCGGCACGCTGAGATGTCGCTGCCGGAGCCCCCGAAAGGCTGCAGGAAAGGTTGCAGCTCGCTGCCTACGTTACGCGTTGGTGGAGGCGGGATTCCCGGTGCCAGGTGCTCCGGGCCCCGGCAACCAGGCACTTTGCTCCACATCCCTGCCTGGGTGCCCTGCACTTTGCAAACTTGACTGCACAGCTGCAGAAGTCCTGGGTCCTACCGGCCTTAGTACCTGCCCCGCAGTCCGGCACCCCCAAACCCGTCCCGGCCGGAGAGTGAGAGAAGCGAGCTCGCCGCCTACTTACTATGCATGGATGCAAACGGGTCGTGCTTACAGTGTATTTCCATCGGGGCGCTCCAGACTGCAGGCCGGCCCACGCCGCCGCCTCCCGGCGCCAAGGGGCTGCCCAGCGCGGCTAAGGAGCCGCGCCGCCAGGCCGGGCACCGTGCGAGCTGGGCTCAGAAAACACTGCCGGAGCCTCGGGGCTTCTCTCAGAGCCTCCCTGCCGGAGATCGCAGAGAGATGCGCCTACAGGCGGGAAACCGCTCTAGTGCAGTCAGGCTGGATGCGGGGCGCCCAACTCCTGGTGGCTTCCCTCCCGGGCTGGCTCAGGCGGCGGCTCCGGACACGACTCGGGATAACTGCTGCCAAGGCGCCTGCAGCCTCGGGGGCATAGCGTTGGGTCCCGCCTCCGGGGTCGCTAGGCGCCCCTGACCTCCGCTAGGAGCGGCTTTGAGGAGGCCTGCAGGACACCTGACCCTTGGCTTTACTCAGGGGGCGACGAGGCCCGCGGGCTGCCAGGCTGGTTCCGCGGCCTCGCTGCCTCTATTCTCTCGTCGACTTCTCAGCCTCCACCGGATCCTTTATCTCTCTGCTTCTCTGAGTTTCTGGGACTCGGACTTGCTGCCTCAGCCTCTTTCTATCCGGCTCTCCGACGTCTCGGACGAAGTTACAAAGAACTTCCTCTCTGGCGGTGTTGGGGCCCAGGTGGGTTCGCAGACGTTTCCGCCACGGACGCGGGGGCTGAGACTCCGGAGTCTCCGGGAGCTTGCAGCCTTCATACCCTGGGACCCGCTGCCTTCAAAGTTCCCGCGGCTTCCGCTGCTTCCCCATCGCTGAGACCAGGAAAAGGGACAACAGCGATAGTGTCCTCCTCGCCTGAGTATCTGCCTCACGCCCACCAACTCTTCGAGCCCCGCCGCCCTCTCTCGGAGGTCTGCTTCTACTGTCTTTCAGTTGCCTCTTCCGGGACGGCCGCCGTGCTTGCCCCAGGCGTAGAGGGAGGGACTGAGGAAAGAGAAAAAGGTCCCCTCCACCAGGGCCGCCGGGACTACTGGTGCTGTAATGGAGCCGCTGTCGGCTTTGCTGGTGCTGCCGCCGCCGGCGCTAGCCCTCCGCCTGCTCCGCGCGCACAGTGCGCCACCGCGCCACCCTGGAGCCGCTTTCAGGACCCGCTGCGTGTGGACAGCGCCGCCCGGGGCTCAGCCTCCCTCCGGGCGGGGGCGGGGCGGGCGCTAACATGCCAATCACGCTTCATCGAACCAATCAGAGCGGCGGCAGCCGGCCCTGGACCGAGACACCCCTCCATTGGCTGAACAACTGGCGGGCCCCGCCTAATTAGCGGATACCTGGGCAATGGGAGAGAATGGGAGGCGGGGCCCTGACGGCGGCGCCACGTTCATTGACAAACCCGCCGCGCGAAGGCCTAGTGAAGAAGGGGTAGAGGGAGGGGGGAGGGGATCCACCTAGTGCCTGGAGAGTCCCGCGGCACATCCCGAGGGAGTCTGGCCTATCCTCTGCGGCGATGGGACCCTGGGACACTCTAAAGGATTGGGGGTAGCCAATGCGGAGGTGTGGAGCCAAGGTGGGAAAAACAGTCTCCAGAAAACACACATACAACGAATGTTGGAAAAAGACAAGGAGAGCAATAGAGAACCGGCTTTCAAAATAATCACCATCATACTCGCGATGGACTCATAGTGTGTGCACATCTGCCCCGTTCTCAGTTTCTTCATCTGTAAAATGGGCAGAGTTGGCTTGTTTAGTCTTCAAACATCCAGTGGAAACATTTCATAATTGTATCAAACTCCTGCTAAGCCGCGGCCTCCTCGTCCAACCCTCTCCCTCTTTCTAGCTCACGGTCCCCAATTCTGAGGTAATTGAGAGGCAGAGACGTTAAGGTGAAAGAAATCTCACATTCCTTTAAGTGTGGTAACCAGAGTGCTCCCGGGGAAAGGAGGCTATCTGAGGCTTTGGATCGGATTGCCAAGCACGGAGCCCCGAACACCTCTTTCCAACCACAGGCTAGGAGCTGCCAGACGCTTTGGGGGCTAGCAAAATGCGGAGCTGGAGGCTTCTCTCCACAGGGGCAATTCCGCATCTGGTGCAAGTCCTCTTGGGAACTGAATGAACCCACTTCTGATCAGTGCTAATGAAGATCCCTGAAGCGGGCGGGTAGGCTGGCGCTTTCTGTCTGCAAGGGCCAGTGCCAAACCACGCCAGGCGTGCTACCATGCTGCAGCTATCAGCTGTTGAGAAAATCTGACCTTCCCTCTCCTGGGGAAGTTCTTGTTGCTTTTAAAACAAAATGGGTGTAATTTATAACAAAACTCTCCTGGTCCAGAAGGGCAGGTCTTTGACCAACGAGTCTCATTTTCTCAGGAGGGTGTGAGAACCCGGGACCACAATCAAAGGAACTGGTCTTTGAAAAGAAAGCATGTGACGACCAGTCTATCACAGGAGGCAATAGTTCTGTGAGCACTTCTGTCTGCCAGGGTCCTGGCAGAGACCATGAAGATTCTCCTGCCCCAGCAGCTCCAGGGAGTGGTCCCACGTCCCACCATTTCCCATTCACAAGCGATGATCCTCTAATATTAAACATAAACCCACCAGAACAAGGGCTCTGAGATGCCCTCCCTAGACCCGGACTAGTAGGGTGGACAGAGCACATGCTGAACTGGGAAGGTTGCCAGGTCATTCTCCGCTTGTCTTCCCTCTCTACCTTTGCTCCATTTCTCGCACTCCTACACTGGGTCGGTCCTCCGGCCCACCTTTTTTCTGTTCCTGGCCCAGACCCAGCTGCCCCTAAACCGGTAGTTAAGTTTCCGGCGCTGACCCGTCCCCACCCCCTCAGGGCACAGCTGCGGAAAACGGCCTCAGGCGGGCCTCCGGGGCCCCTGAAGTGGGGTAGCTGAGGGGTAGTGGCGTGATCTCTTCTTTGTGTGGAACCGTATCTTATCCCCCCCACACCCCCCTCACCCCCAGGCACCGCGGCTTGTAAGCAGGAAAACCGCATCAGGGAAGAGAGACCAGGATGAGCTAGGGTTTCCACTTTCGCTCCACCTGTGGCACGCAGTGGATCGAAAGTGACCAGACTTTGACCAGGCGGCTCTGCAACCCCACCTGAGAGGTGCGGGGTGGGGGTGGGGGGTCGCTTTGAGGGACGCAAAAGTGACAGCTCCACCTCCAGCCTCGCTCATTGAATTCAGGCTTGGAATATGAGATTGTAAAGTCTTTGAGCTACAAGGGCCCTCAGGCTGTACTTTCCCCATTTTATAGATGTGCCAAGTGAGGCTGAGACGGGATGCGACTTGTCCAAGGTCACATAGCAAGTCCAGGCTAGAGGAAAGGCCATGAGCCAGGAACTTCTTTCTCAGAAGAGTCTCTCCAAGAGCCACTCTCGGGACGGCTGGGCGTCTGGGGGTGGGGGTGGGGGTACTATACCAAATAAAAGAACCCAAGAATCCAGCTAGGATATGTCCGCGCAAACGGGTTTCCATCCCATACTTGGGAGGCTCGGACAGAGTCCCCGGAGCTCTGCCGGGGGTAGGGTGAAACTGCTAACGAAACAGAAATAGCTCAGATTCCCATTTCACATAGGTATTCTGCTTCAGGACTGAGTCTTAGGCGAGAGCATCGCCTTTCCGCACTGTGCGCTGCGCAGGTCAGAGGAAGCCTCCCTCTGGCTTGGGGGTAATTCACCGCCTCCAGGCTGGGCCATCATCTGCGAACTTCTAATGCCAGACCTGATATCCTGGCCACCTTGCCCAACCTTACAAGCCACGGCCCAGAGAGGTTACGAAATCGTTCTCAGATAATAGCGATTTCATGCCCAAGCCAGGCGTCAGCGCCTCAGTCCGGCATCCGGAAACTCACAAGCCCACGAGTCTGGGTCCAGGAGGAGCACAAGTAAGGAGTTGGCCTGGATGCCGACATGCTGACAGCGGTCGGGCCTCGCTCTGCACAACAGTCGCTTGGTTTCGTTCTCTCGTTAGGAGGACTTTGGGCCCAGCCCTGTGCTAAGTGCTGGAGGCAGAAGGCCCGGGAACGAAACCGTCCGGGAAGAAACCTAATTTATGTAAATCGAATTGCCTTTGAAAGTTTTTCTCTTGAAAGAAACCCTATTGAGAATAACATTCGAGAAGCCAACACACCATCAGAGAAACATCCACCTCGGTCCTCGGCTAGAAAATCTGGCTTCACTCGAACACACTCCCTCCCGCCTCCTTTTCCCTCCCCCACCTCCTGCCGCTCCAGCGCCCAGCGGCGTCGGGAGATTGGGGCGGCTACAGAGTTCGGTGGGCCTGTGTCCACGTCCAGCCCATTTCCCTGCTCTTGCTTCTGGCAAAGCGACGTCCACAGGACTCAGACTGGTTACTCAGTTCGGTAAAGTGAGAGATGACACGGCCATCGCTGTCCTAATTTGGTGGGTCCTCTTTAATCCTCATTTTAAAAACATCAAAGAGAGAGCAACTGACCCGAGGTTACACAGCTAGTGGGGTCAGAGCTGATTTCTGCTCCTGGATTAGAAGTCTGCTCTGCTTGGCCCAGGTCTGTCTGTAGGAATTGTTGAAGAGGGTGAAAAAGAGGGAAGAATTTAACCAGATTTTTCAAGAACAATGCCAACTGTCTTTGTCAGGGTTTGTTTTCATTATTAGCGCACACCAAAGGGCAAGGACTCTGGGGCTACCTTTCTCTCTCTAAAGACTTTAGGCAGGGTACCCCTTCTCCTAGGACTCAGCTTCCCCATGTGTCTAATAGGGAAAAGAACCCCTGAGATGAGGTCTCCCAAGCTTATGAAAGATGAAGATCCATGGGTACAGAATATTGTCATCTTTCACCACCAGGCTCATTCTAGAGCTGAGGGTCTGGGTGCCATTGCCTGGTCAGACAGTGTTCAGCCTATCTTGGTCTCCCTGGCCTTGGGGAGCCTTAACTCACACAGCAGCTTGTTTCCCAATTGCAGCTTTTCTCCAAGAAGACCCATGAGAGTGGGGCTCTATCTCCTCTCCCAGCAGGAATGAAAGGTCTAAGGGCAAAGAAGTCCCCCACAAATCCCTGCCCCTCTCTGGACCTCATTTTTTCCTTTTTGGTACCACAAGGAAAAAACTAGACACCCCCCCCCCACAAAAAAAAATCTAAGTGCCTCCCTACTCTGGCCTGACCTCACCCGATCTTGGGTTTACAACTATAAGGACATAGACTCCTTCCCAATCTTATGGATGGGGAAACTGAGGTCAAGAGGCAGAATGGAATACAGTTCTGAAGAAAGGAAAGGGAGCTTAAGAAACCCATAAAAATCCTCAAAGTTAGTAGAGGGAAGAAGGCCATGTAAAAATCAAAAACAAGACGTGGATGCCCCCAGCTATCCAGCTTCTCAGCTCTCCTCTGCCCCAGCTGGGGCCCAGGTTAGGGCCGACAGGTGGAAGTGTGGTGTCCCCTGAGATGTTGGCAGTTACCTAAGCAGGCTGCCCTTACCCCAGCTTGTCTTGAAGAGGGGGCGTGGCTCTTCAGGTTTTAAAACTCCGGCCAGCCTAAACACCCCTCCCAACCCCACCCAGGTCCATCTCGCTGAAGAATGAAATGCTTTATCGATTAAACGATTATTCAGGCGATTGAACTAATCAAAGAGCCCATCGACCTCCATGAATTACATTCTTCGTAGACAGCTTGTCGGGAAAGACAGCCTGGGCCAGCCACACAGACTCTCCCCTGAACCCTTACCGGCATCTAACCCATTCCCAACACAAACACAACCCCGTACCCCCAGCACAGGCACCTCTGGGAATCCCACAGAGTAAGGGACCCACTGGGGCAGTGAGGAGGAGGAGTGGGAGTGGAGGCAGAGGGTGTTCCCAGGCTCCCCTTCCTGCACTCTCGACCTGGGGAGTCCTCTTCAATTCTGCCTCTCTGATTTCTGCCCTAACTTCTCTTCAGCCACAATTCTGGAAACACACCTAAGCCCCAGGAATTGTCCTGGGTTTGGAATATAAGTCCACCCCTCTCTTTCTGCTTTCTGACCTACATTTAGGGCTGGGGTACAAATGGGGGGGGCGGACTCAGAGATCCAAAGGAATGGGGCAAGGGGAGTTCTTGTCAGGGCCAGGAGTGTGTTCGGTTGTGGGTTAGCACACTTGACCTAATGAGAAAAAGAAGCTACTGTGCCCAGCTTTTACCTCAGAGCAAACAGAGGCTTCTCGCTGCCTGCCATCTCCTCTCAGATACAAACACACCCTGCTACTCACTGCCTGGACCTGTGGGAGGCACACCTGGTCCTCTGCCAGAAAGGCCTGTGTGCATACAAGCACCAGAACTCGATGCCCAGGCGAGGCACGCATGTCCACCTTACTTGTGCTTTCCTCCATTGGAGGAGCACCCACAAGATAAAACCTGAACACAGACTACACACACACACACACACACACACACACACACACCAGTGTCAGAGGCTTGTCTAGATGAAAGCAAAGGCAGGCTATGGGTCCCTAGAAATGTCTCAACTAGCCTTACACTACCTGCTCTCACCTGCCAAGGCAGTGCCTGCCACAGGAGACCCTTTTACATAAATGGTAGGCCCAGCAGTACCCACAGAGAGAAACAGTGCACGCCACACACTGAGGATCTGCACACCCTATATTCACACACACCATGAATTCACACACACCCTGAATTCACACCTCCATTCCAGGATCTCCCAGTAGAATGGGACCTGAGCCTGACTGTTCACAGGCTCAGCACAGCTGAGGCCCACAGGCCCTAGACCCATCTCTGTGCCTAGAAGCTGGCACTTTTGTGTATATTGGCATATACACAGCAAACAGCTGTTGACATGTACACCTTTTTCTCACTTCCAAAATTACTTGGGATATGACAGATGAACACAGGCCTTTAAAGGAGTACATATACCCTTATACACTTATCCAAATTATATATATGACACACATTTTGGGTACAAAACAACAGTACCCAGGAACACCAACTCATAGACAGGCATTAACACATTCATAAATATAAAGACACATAGGCACATAAACTCTTGGACACACACTTAGTCATTTGAAAATGCAGGACACACAAACTCATCATCACTCATGCACACTCTGAACCCCTATGTAAACTCGCAGACCCAAACTTTCAGAACCCCAGCGAGATAACTACACAAACATTCAGAAATAGAGGGGAAAAAATAGGCAAACTCTCAGACACTTGGATGGATGCAGAAGTCCGTGAATAGGTTGGTAAAAAAACACACAAACGCGCCACAAACAGGCAGGCAATCAATCCTGGCGAAAATGAGGTTCACTCCCTCCCCCAGGGCCAACGTGCTTGAGGACCAGCAACCGCTTGGGTCCAGGCTGGATCCCAGAGTTAGCACGCCTCGAGCCAGTATCGCGGTCCTACCTGTCCTTCCGGTCCGAGGAGTAGGGTAATTTTTCTCTAAATCCATTTTGATTTTTCAGAACTTGATGGAATGGACAGGGGGAAAAAAGTTTCCACTTTTTTTGTGCTGCTTTTTTTTTTTTCCCCTGGTGTCAGGGGCCGCTCACAGGTCGAAATAATTCAAGCCTTCCGCTCCCCCGCCGAGCTGGGGTAGCTGATCACTGAGCTGAAACTAAACGTTTTAGGTGGAAAAAAAGCGTCCGAAGGCACCGTGAAATGATTAAGGAACTAAAGAGCTTCTCGCCATGTGAGATCATGTCCTGTTCTCGCCAACATCACAAGATGTCCCCTGACACGCCGCGCCCCCAGCGTGCGGCCCCGCACTGCCGGCCCGGAGCTGGGCAAAGGAGTCCGTGCTCTGCGGCAGGGCCTGCTCAGCTGGCCAGACGGGGCGGGCCGGGCCGGACCGGGCTGGGCCGGGCCGGGCCGTAGCAGTGCTGGAGGCCGGGAGCGTAGCAGTGTCGCTGCCGCGCCGCCCTGGACTTTTATAGGGGGTTGTGGGGGAGGGAAAGAAGGCTTCAGGCAGCCGGGAGCTACCCCGCGCACTTACGGGAAGGGGCAGACCAAAGGCGAGCCTGGAGCCCTGGCCTCGCCGCTGCACCTTCTGCAAACCCCTGAGACTTGGTGTCTCGGCCCTCTTCTCGGTGCGCCCGGCCTGTGACCCCTCTAGATGCCCCGCTGCGTAGGCGGGTGCAGGACGGGTTTTTGTTTTTAAAGAAATTAACCAATCTGCCAAGCAGGTGCTTCTGAAGGGGTTGCATAGGCAAGATGCAGCCAGACATCCAGCTTCCTCAGATTCACCCCTAGGGCGGCGCCCGTCCCCAGAGCTCCCGGCTACCCCACCCCCACCCCAACTTGCAGCTCTAATACTATTGCTGGGTCCCTAAATCTTGGACAGTGCCAGAATCCTGAAGACCCTGGGTCCCACTCAGCCCCCTGGTCGCAGTTCTCACTACATCATGTCTCATTCTGGCCCAGAGCACGGAGGTTAAGCTGTGAAATGCTGGAGATAAAATCCGGGCCTCTGCTTTGGAGCACCCGGGCTGAGCAGAACCATCTCAGAAGGTCCTGGAGATTGGCGGTAGTCCCGGACACCTTACCCTGGCCCGTAAATGGAATCCCTTTGCCCTCAAGTCCCGAGACGTTGCGGCGTCCCCGAGCCCCTGGGCTTGATTCCCGAGGGGAAATCAGCCTGAGAGAGACAGGGTAGAGGAGTAGCATGTCCAACCCGCTCTCTTCAGCCCAGTTTCAAGACTTCCCTCCCCTTACTCCTCCCCAGTCCCGAGTCCAGCTGCTCGGCTTGGCCACTGGAAGCCGGTGGGGCCCCGCTGCGGGGTGGTCGAAGGGGCACGGTTCACCGGGGTGGGGGAGCGCTCCACAGGAGGACTCTTGGTCCGCCGGACAATGGCAGTTTCGGAAAGTGAATCGTCCTCAGCGTGGGTGTTGTTTGTTTTTTGGAGGGGGTGGTCACGAGGCTGGGCCGCAACCTAAGGGGAAGAGCCCAGAGCTCGAGAAAAGGGGTGGGGTGGGGGGCGCGGTGGAACCGGACATCGCTTATCCACTGAGCGGATTTTGCCACAATCGGAAACCTGGCTGCGGATTCCCGGGCGGCCCCCCCACCAAGTAGTCTGCGCTGTCCCCCTGCGCCGCCTCCTTCCAACAACCTGCGGGTCGGATCCCTGCCCTGCGATTTGATTTTTGGCCAATTCGGAGCGCTCGACTCTTCCCCTCTGCAGCCAGGCCCCAGCCCCTGCTTCCCGCCCTCCGGCTTAGCCCGCGCGGGAAGGCTGCGCCAAGGACAGGCCTGTCCGCACCTTGAGATCAAAAGCCCTTCCGGAATTAACATTTCACCCCGGACGGGAGGCGGGAGTCGTTTGGGTTTTGTTTTGTTTTTCTGTTTAGAGGTTTTGTTTGGTTTTGTTTTCTGTGAGTTTTTTTTTTTATTATCTAAGAGAGAGCCTTTTTTTCGGTGTTTTCCGTGGATTTCATTTTAGCGGGTTTTGTTCTGAGACTTGATCTTTTGTGTGGGTTTTGTTTTCCGTCTTGTGTGTTTTGATTTTGTGTGTGTTTTATACTTTGTCTTTGTAGGTTGTCTTTTTGTTTGTCGTTTGGAAGTCTGTTCCTTCTTTGTGGAGCTTTGATGTGTTTTAATTTTATATTAATGGGTTGTTTTGTGTTAGGTGAATTTCGTGTTTGTATGTATTTTGTTTTCTTCGATTTTGATTTTGTTTTTATGAGCTGTGCGTTTGGATGGGGATTTTGGTTTATGTTTTCGTTATTGGCTTTAGTTTTTGTGTTTACGGAGAGCTTGTGTGTTTTTGCTTTGGGAGGCTTTTGGATTAGGGAGGGGACACCGGTCACTACTTCGTTCCTGTTCGCACCCAGGAAGGGCAAAGAATTAGGCCAAGCATCACGAATGGTGGGCTCGCCGATTCGGAAATACTTTACTCGGCACCGCCGTGTCCGGCTCTGCACATTCCAGACCAAGGCAAAACAATTGTGCGTTCCCGATGGCGCACCCGCCCCTAGTTATATCCCTGCGCGGGTCCTGTGGCTCCAGCGCCCAGGTCCGAATTCACAGGGCCCGCCCCTCCCCTCACGGGGTACTCAGACCCAGCCGCCGTCCTGTTGCCCACCCTGTCTGCTGTGGGTCCATCTCTTGTGCCTGGCCAGCTTGCTTCCGACTTCTCCGACTTCCGCAGCGTTAGACCGAAGGCCGGTTCCCTGCCACCGAGCAGGTGGCAAGCCTCTTCGGAGGACACGGAATTGATGCTGCAGCCCTAGAGATACTGGGCAAGGGGTTAGGGATGAGCGTAGTCTAGGTGGAGATCGGCGTCAAGAGCACTGAAAAATCCCTCATCTCACTTATCCGCAGCCCTAGAATCCTAGAAACCAACTCAGCTCAGCTTTCGGTTTGTAGAGCCTGCTCTGGTTTGCAACCATGGATAAATCCATACTCGAACATACGCATACACAGCTAGAGAAGGAGAAAGAGCCGGCGCCTTGGTAGCAGCGGCCTGCAGGGCGGATCCAGCGCTGGCACCACCACAAGGGGAAGTCAAACTGTAGTGTCCGGAAATGTTCCGAGAACAGAAAAGCCATTCTTTCTGTCCACATTCCCGGAACTTCAACCTTGATACACGTGAATTTGTTTAATGGTGCACCAAGGAGAAAAGGAGAGGCAATTTAGAAACAGAAAGACCTGCTGGCTAAACCGGCATGGGAATGAGGGCAGAATCTACAGAGGAAATACATGTGGAAAGGGAAAGACAACACTGTGGGGAAAGGCAGACTGGAGGCCCAGGAAAGGGGCTGGTGAGGAAGCTCCTCTGGCCCCCATGCGCTCTGGCGTTTTGAGAGGGAGAAAGCAGAAACCGAGAATAGAGTGACAGGAAAAGAAAAGAGTCGCAGAAGGGGTTGGCCTAAGCATGATGCGAGCTTCCCTCCAACTAGGACACTGCAATCTAGGGAGGGGGAAGCCGACGTCGCGAAGCGAGAAGCCCAGGTCAGGCTATCCTCGGCCAGGAGACACCTGAGGGCTCCAGGGCTTATGGAGCTGGGACCAGGACCCAATTCGGGCCGGGCGCCCCCGCCTCCCCATCCCAAAACGCCCAGCCCGGAATCCAGCAAAGGCTGAACCACCGCGGTCCACCGCTGGGCCTCCCTCAGTGCGAGCGCTGGGAGAAACCGCGGTGAACGACCCTGGCCTTGGGACTCTGGGCTGAGACTGGGTGGGAGCCGATGTCCAGGCAGGAGGCAAGGAGGAAGCCCCGCCCTAAAGCTGGGAACCCACTCCTTGGAGCCCCTGAGGCCGCAGCTGGACTTGCAGGATTCGGGGTCCGAGCAGTGAGTGCGCACGTGGCACCGAACCTTGGGCAGGCGGCACCCCTAAAACCCTAAAACGAAACCACCTTGCTTCGTTTGCCGGGGCCGGAGGGTGTCAAGATTGAGGGTGGAGGCCAAGTCGCGACGAGTAGATCCATCTCTGTTCAAGCTTGGGGCTTGCCTAGGGGTACACTCGGGTGAAATGGGGGGCCTCTCCATTCACATCTCTCTAAGCGCAGAGCGCAAAAAGTACACAACGCAGGCCGGTTGCCTCCGCAGGTTTTCAAGTGGCGCCCGCGGTAGAAAGGGGCTGAGGAAGGGTTTCGGTCAAAGCACCCATTTCTGCAGCCAGTGGGGTCTTCTGTGCGTATAGGACCTCGAGCGCTTGCTGCTGGCTCACTGGGGCACCATGTGCTAGGGGCTCGCTACCCAGAAATACTCGGGTACCAATGGAAAATACGATGGCGCTGTGTTCGGGGAACCTGTGCTTATGCTGGGTTATTGCTTTTGTTGTTTTACTTTACTGCCTTTCTTGTTTTAATTAAAAGTGTTATTGAGAGAAGCCTCAAAGAGCGCAGAGCTGGGTCGTTTGGATGGGTTCATTACAACTCAAATCCAGTAATTCAATTCAGTACCACGACTGGTTTCCAGCGCACAGGTACACATGGCAGACGTCAAGTGTATGCTGTATACATATGCGCAGAGACGATTTGAAGGCAACTCTTGGAGAATTTTGAGATAAAATTCACTCTCTTGAAGTTACATTCGAAATATATGAATGTAGAATACAGGCAGTCAGTTATATTTAAAATTTGCCAACACGTCCCAACAATTCACCATTACCTAAGAATCCAAAACGAAGCCTTAAAAAGATTTACTGGCACTCTGATGGTTTAACATTGAAAACAAGTGTAAATCAGTTTATTTCTTCTTATATTTCCTTTTAAATTTAACAATGCCATAATTTGTAAGTAATAAAACCATATGTTGCAAAAGAAAGTTTATATTTATACAATGAACTGTTTTAGCTATCCCCACCCTTTTTCTTATGGTATTTCTCTGTGTAATGTGGGCTTTAAATATTCATGTGCCAGCCTAAACCTGCATTTATATAATATGTTTTAAGCTAATAACATTTTAATGTGATATAATTGATTCCATGAAGTAGAGGAGTGTAAAGGAGCCTACTTTCAAGCGATTTTCAGTGAGTATGCAGGTTAAACAGCTCTTTAAGTTTTTGGACACAGATCAGAATGTTAAACGGAAGTGAAGTCCGCCTGTGAGTAGGCCCTTTAATGTTCTCACTTACTACATTCTCTATTTTTCTGTAATAACTTCAGAGCTATAGCAGAGGATCACGGCAGGATTGGGACACTTTCGCTGGACCCTGTAGAGTGACCTTGCAGATACCTCAGTCTGCTGACGAGTTGTGGACTGATTTTTATGGCCTTTTTTTTTTTTTTGAGGGGAAGTTTGGTAGGACGAAGAGGGGACTGTGGGATGTAAAGCCTGGATTTGAAAACATACCTAAAATAAAACTGTACTCTAAAATGCTCTCAGATTTGCTGCTGATTAGGATACTAATTTTAGCAACCTGATTATTTGCTGGTAACTTTCGCCAGGACTCAGCCCAGAGGAAGATGGAAAAGAGGGGCTGGGCAGGCATCCGAAAGGCCTTTGAGGTGAGCCCTGCAGCCAGCACCACTGTCTAGCGACCACCAGAGACACCTCCCAACATGCTTAACTTATCCTTTACTTTGTACTGGAGGTGGGAGCCAGACCTTCAGACCACTAAACGTCTGACAGACTCTACCCAATAGACTAAAAAATTGTCTAAAAGAAGAAAAATTAGAGATGCCCCCAAGTTGGTATGAGAAACTTCTGAACATAGAACAAGAAAGTCATTTCCCTTCTAAATGATGAAAATATTTCTAATGGAAAATCATGATGCTATATTCTCTTTATGAATGTGCCTGCCTATCACACAAGGAAACTAAAAATCTGCTATTACTTAAGTATCCAAAATGGGCTATTGGGAAGATTGGTGGTCTAAGACAAAATATTTATACTGAAAGAAACATACTAAATTATTTATACTAAAATGTTGCTAAAAATCTCAATGAAAGCAATTTTTAGGACAAATGTTGGTAATTTTCTGGAGAGATCTTTATAAATTCTCCCTGAAAAAACAACTAAGGACTATCTCTTCAGGTTTTATATTATATATAACATATGTAGAAGGTTCTGTGTGTAGGCAGGTTGAGAGTTCTCAGATGGGCTTCTTGTTAGGCACAAATTCCTACAAATAAGGTATGAAATGGAAATATTTTGGTGAATTGAAAGGGAGCGATTTTTTCCTACTTTGGTACAGCAATTCGTGTCTCATTTCTCATGCAATTTGCGTGTAAACTCGTGTACTCCATGAAGTGACAAAAGAGAATCAGGCTGGGATGAGGACTTGCCGGTTTCTGCATGTGGTGTCTCAAAGCGCTCCTTTGGATGCACGTTCCGGGTAGTGGGGAGTTAGCTGCCTCCAAACCAGGCCTGACCTTTTGTCTTTTGACCCCTGATGCATGAAATTAGGTAGCAAAAGAAAATGCGGAGAAAAGGATACAAAAACACGGAAAAACAGCCCTCCTGGACAATGGTCATTGTATCAGATCATAGCGGAGCTGCCCTGCACAGCCCAAAGTACTTCTTTATAAGGCTTTGGGTCTTCCTGGCCACTGACAGTGCTGGTCTCCTTTGTGGTTGATCTACATTTGTTGGAGGAGAGATTAAGCACTCTTTTTAATTAAACTCAGAGCTGAGTTTTGTCCTGGTTTCTTTTACCAAAACCTGGCTAGTGAGTGCTTGGTTTGGTTCCTCCATTTCCTCTGAGGCCCTCAGTGCAGGCCAGGTGGTTGGGTTTGGGCAGCCCAGGCAGCTTTGGAGACCCTAAAGTCTTTCTGGTCACCCAGGCAGAAGCTGTTTCCCAGCTGGCATGGGGGAGGGGGAAAGGTGTGCTTCCTGGTCCAGAAGGGTCACATACCCCAGTGGATAGCCCTCCACTGTTTCTCCAGACCCAGTGGGAGAATATCATATCTGAGGTACTGAGGACCCCTTGGCCTCATGGGTCAGCCCAGTGCCCTTTACTGTCATGAGTGCCAGAGAAGAGGGCAAGAACATTTGCAGAGGAGCCCTTAGAGAGTCTCAACACAGCAGTCATTTGATCCTTACAACCAACCTGGGAAGGGGTGCACAGCCCTGTGTCAAGTGCCAGGGTGTACTGTCACTTGAGCCCCAGGCCCTGTCCAGCGGAGATAGACTTCTACTTAGCCTCTAAGAGTGTGAGGATGGGTATAAGCAAAGGGGGCTGAGGGAGAACCAAGCAGGTTGTCAAGCCAGACTCTGGAAGGAGGGCAGTCAGGGGAGACCTTTTTGGCGGCGAGTGACCTATATGAGTGTTGAAAGGGCAGTAGAACTTTGCTAAGATAAGAACATGGAGAGCATGATGAATATAGCCATTTTGCAGATGAGGCTACTAGATATCAACATATAAGCAAAATGACATGAAAAGGGCTGACTAAGAACTTGGGGGTTGGGAAGAAAGGCAAATGCTTATGAGGGAAGGAATTCACAGTGGCTTGTGGCGTGGGGCAATGAAGGAGGATGGATAAGGTGGGCAAGTCCCTTATGATTTCCAGAGCAGCAGCTACAGATATTCTTCCCTTACCAGATGGAGTGAGTGGAATCCCAGGTCAAAGGAAGAGAGGTAAGGGAAAGGCCCTGGGACCAAAGAAGAGAAACACAGGAAAGCTATCAATGCCCTACCTGCAGCCTTGGAAAGTTTGCAAAGATCATCAAAATCCTCAGTCTAGGAAATTAAACAAAACAAAACAAAACAAAACAAAACAAAACAAAAGACTCAGCCTGGAATGTTCCCCACGCACATTACTTAATCGTTCCAGGCTGTAGGAGACCGTCCCAGAGCTAGAGCTGGTGGCTACTACTCACTGCTTTGGCCACAGAGCCCTAAGCACCCTTTTTCCTGTTTCCCTGTGCATTGGCGTGATAGACTATGCCCAGTCCTCACTACTCCTCCTAAACTGTGAGCTCCAATAGGCAGGGTTCCACCTGGGGCCCAGGCTCTTCCAACAGTAAGTCATTCTGTTCCCTTAGAACAGTAGCTTTTAAACTTCAGTGGGAGAAGAATCACACATAGATCCCGGGGCTCAAAATCCAGAGAGCCTGATATAGTGGTACAGGAAAGAGCTTAGAATCTTAATGTTTAATAACTTCTCCAGGTGAGTCAGAGGCACAAGGTACCTGACCACCCATTGAGAAACACTGGCTTAAAAGCCCTCCCGGGACAAGGACTAAACCACTGTGATCCATTGACTCCTGTCCCCCTTTACCAGGCCTACATCTGTCCAAATATTGAGAACTTGGAGCTTATCATGGTGGGGGTACCCATAATCCAAAAGTACTAGTGACCCTATTTGCAAACCACTCTCAATGTGCCTCCAAAGGACCAAAGAACCACATGTCCCCTGCTCCCATTTTTAATTCAACTTCCATTCAACAGAGTTCCATGCTTAGTACTGAAGGGAGATGAGACTTTCCTGCCCTTGAGTTGCTTGAAGTCAGGGCAGAAAAATAAGCCTATACTATAAGGCAAAATCTCACCAGGCTTTTAATGAAACATACTTAGGAAAATGAAGGAAGAATTGTTCTGTGCGAGGGAGAATTTATGAAGATTTCTCGAGGGAGGTAGTCTTTGATTTAAGCCTGGAAGAATGAGTTGGAAAAGATGGGCAGAAGGGTGCTATAGGCCAAGGGTTCAGGATGAACAATGGCTTAAAGACAGAGGATGCTTGGCCTATTTTGGAAGTGGCAGAGCAGGAGGATAGCCAGCATTCCTTAGTGAAGAAACTGGGGCCAGTTGAGGAAATGGAGTCCCCAATGAGAATAGTAAGAATTGTATTAGAGGAATCTCGTAGTTAGAAACCACTTAGCCTCCACTCCCAGGTGGTACCCATGGGAACATCTGAACTTCCTTCTGAGCTTTGCAAGACCCTCCTTCCTGCCAAGCCCCTCTGGCTAAGCAGAGGTCACCGCCAACTGCTTTTTGGGCTTCTGTGTCTGCTTTACGCCCAGGGTCACTCCCTGAGTGAGCACATCAGTTTCCCTCTGGGTCCCACACTTCTGCTAACATCTTTGCTACACTATCATAGTAATTTTTATCTTTCTCGCCTCTCATGAGAGCAGGGAGAGTATCTGATCCATCTCTGCAACCCCAGCACAACATACGACTTGAACATAAAAGATGCTCACTTGAGTGTCTGATGAAAGGAAACGTGGTGAAGGGGCCTCTGAAGTTCGACTCATGCTTTCTGCTTTACCACGTCCCAGCACTTTACCCCTCTGCCCCTCAATTTGCTAACCTGAATAATGAGATTAATTGCCACCCATTCAACCTACCTGTCAGGGCTGTTGTGAGGACCAAATCATGTAATAGCCTGGCACTTGCTTCATGAAGTATTATTACAATGGGCTTGGATTTCCCAATGCTCTTTTAAGAAAATCTTTTTTAAGCTGACTCAATATATTTCTCCTTTGGTAGAAGAGCCAATGACCCAACATTTGACAGGAGCTATGAGTGAAAGTTTGTATAAGGAGAGGCCAACAGTACTCATGTGTTGAAAAATTATGTGGTACTTTTTGAAGTATCCCTTGCCAACACTGCAAGAGAGACAGCAAAGAACAAAAAATTCAGCTCAAGCACATCTGAGAACCATAGGTTAACAGCTGTCATGACACTGCTGCTAAATTTCTAAAAAGGCAATGTGGGTCTAGAATTGCTGGGGAAAAGGCACAGCTGGGCAGAGTTGAAAGAAGATGAAAACCTCAGATCCTAGAGGGAAAATGAAAAGACCTAATTGCAGTCAATAGTGCATTAATGAGGTGAACTCTACTATGCACAAGCATATCCTATCCATTGTAGAAAGAATGTCACTGCGGGAAAGAAGGCCCAGAAAGACGAGTCATAAGTCACATGTTCTATCTGATTCTCCATCTGCCCCTAACCCCAAGAGACTTCCAGTGGGCATTTTCTTCAGAGAGAAATTAGAAAAGACCAGAGCCTTGAAGATGGTACAAAAAGTAGTTTATCCATCAATGTAATGCTAAAGTAATAAATCAGTAAATAGTTCATTAATAGCACAGGAACTTGGGATAGTGAGTCTCATTAAATCGTATAAGCTGTATCTAGGCTGGCTTTTCTACAGCATCCCTTTGAACAGTTACTCAGCCTGAGCTTGAGTACCTCCAGAGACTGAGCTCACTAGTCCCTTACGAAATTGGTATTATGGAATGACCGCCAGGAAGTTCTTTTCCTCATTGAGCGTACATTGACTTCCATGTAACTTCTATTCACTGATTCTAGTTCTGCATTTTGGGGGTCATGGCTCTCAGGAAAGAACAAACAAGGCGGCACAGAAAAGGTTCCTGTGAGGATACCTGCTCAGACGGTGTGAGGTGAGTTTCAACGTCTTCCCTATGTCATCAAACAAATAATCCTAGCTGGAAAAAAGTGGTCTTGGAATGTCACTTGGGGGAAGCACATTAGGCATCAAACAGGAGCAGGGTTGTGGGGCTGAGAGTCCAATCTGCAGAAAGTTTCTGGAACCCCATTACCGTGGTTGTATCTCCATGGGCTATAGATTCCCACATAGATATGTCTTTAAAAGGACATTGGTACAACCACCATTGTGAAACCATTGTCCCTAAAACAGTACTGGAAAGTCATTGAATCAAGTCCCTTGCCCCATTTGACAGATGGAGACACTGAGGCCCAGAGAAGGACATAGAATTACTAAAGATTCCACAGTGAGTTAGAGAGGCAGGACTAATCAGAATAACTAAAATTTCTTGAGTGCGAACTATTTACTAGGCACTGTGTTTTATATACGTTACAACTGAGTTGAGTGAATCCTCGCTACCGAGGCTCCATGGCAGAGTTGGAATTTGAAAGCCAGTTCCGACTTCACAATCAAAATTTTTAAAAGTTTTTATTTCTTGATTTTAGAGAGAGAGGAAAAGGGGGAAACATCAATTTGTTGATCCACTTATGTATGCATTCATTGGTTGCTTCTTGTATGTGCCCTGACCAGGAGATTGAACCCACAACCTCGGTGTATCAGGACAATGCTCTAACTAACTGAGCTGCCTGGCCAGAGCTCAAACTTACCGCTTCCCTGAAACCCAGTCCTCCTCTCTCCCAGACGCACACTCTCACCCAGATTCTCTCCCTGTGTGTCTACTATTATGCCACACTGACTCCTAAAGAAAAAAGAACCACTAGATGCAGTTCTGGAGGACTTGCACTTTCAGGTCTTCATACACATTATTCCGGGGGATCCTGACAACAGACCTAGGTGGCAGCCTGGGCAGAAATTAGTATGCTCTTTTCTCAAAACAGGACCATTTGGGGTTCCTTCAGTTTGACTGGATCTCTTCCACCACTGTCTATACATCTGAGTGAAGGTGCTGCAGGTTGAGAAATGAGGAATGTAGGAAGGGGGACCCATGCTGCACTGACAGGGAAGAACGGACATACAGAAGCTGGCTGAGAAAATGCTTAATCCAAAAGAAAAAAAGAGTGCACTTTCTTTCTTTATATGTTTTAAATAGGATAATGAGATAATCCTGGATTTAAAAAAAAATCAACTCTGGTGTTTATATTTTAATTTATTCTCAGAAGGGTAGGATGGTCTGAAGGAAATACAATATGTGGGTCTTATTTTATGATTTGCTATGGTAAGCCACATTTAATCCCTTTTTTTAGTGAAAGGATTTACGAAGGATACAACAAAATATACCTATCTGTTGCTTTCATTGTATTTTCCCCATATTTTCATTATTATTTATTTTTCAATGTCATAACAATAAAGGAAATTAAAAGGAAAAAAATTATCCATAATCTTACCATCCTAACAAATGAACAATTCGGTGTCCTCTTCTGTCTTTATATCCCAGCAAAATTTACATAGGTAATTAATTAGTGTAGTTATGGCTTTGTACTCAGCTTTCTTACTTAACAGTTTATCATTATAATTCCACATGGTCTTTATAATTATTATTTTAAAATAAATGTTTAATAATTATTTAATGGTTACTTAGTACTTTTTAAAAAATTTATTTATTTTTAGACAGAGGGGAAGAGAGGGAGGGAGGGAGAAAAACATTAATGTGTGGTTGCCTCTCACATGCCCCCTACTGGGGACCTGGCCTGCAACCATCGACTGGGAATCGAACCAGCGATGCTTTGGTTCACAGGCCAGCACTCAATCCACTGAGCCGGGGCATAATGGTTGCTTAATACTCTTTTAAGTAGAGATGGAATTCTCCAGTACTGTATATTTAGGAGGACTCAACTTGGCACTATTATAGACAATTCCAAAGTACAATTTCTGTACCTCTTACTTTTCCTTTTTCCTTTTCTCTTATTTTTTGTTATTTCCTAAAATCCCCAGATCTAGATCTGCTGGTCAGCAGGCCTGGGTTCTTTCATGGCTCTTGATATACATGGACAAGTCACCTTCTAACAGGCTTTTATAAACTAATTGTGCCTCTAATAATGGATGAGTATGATAATGTCATACCACCTTCTTGCCCCAACCCAGGGTCTTCTATGATAAATAAAAGATAACTTGATAAACAACATTTTTATTTGGTTTGAAAAACCTGCCATCTGCTTTTTACTCTCTTATCTCCGTTGCTGTCATGAATTAAATGTTTTTGCCAAGAATTTGAGGAAAGCAGGAAAGCAATTGTTATACCCAATTTATAGGCTGAGAAAACTGAGTCTCAATTCAGGGCTTTGTCCAAGGACGCACAAGTGATTACGTGGAACTGCTAAGACTTGGCAGTGTCACTAGCTGTAGTGAATCAAAGATGATTGCATTGGTTTCTTATAACCTCCTGAAATATGTTTGTGTTTGTTTACTTGTTTGTTTTTGATCCCTGAGGTTTTTGAAGAAGCTGGGAAAATACATCCACATCACGTACATTTGTAACTTCTTTTAACAAGCACTCTGGACCTCTTTGCCTCCAACTGTTGCTCAATGCAGGAGCTCACAGTGGAGGAGATCTATAATATATTCTTGCCAGATCGCCAGAGCTGGAAGGGACTTCAGAGATAATCTCATAACACCTGGCTTATTTTAGACATGACAAAACTGAGGTTCAGGAAAGAGAAGACTTGACCAGGTTCGTTCATGAAGCTGTCAGCAGAGTCAATTTCCCCCTTGTTTTCCCACCCTCTGGTTTAAAATGTTGCCTGCAGCACATTAGTGGGTCACTTGTGTTTTGTGAGATAGTAATATGTGAATATTTTTATAAAGAATTTCAGGGTCAAAACCTTTGAGAAACACTGGATACCTTATGTTTCTTTTGGAGCTCCCTGGTAAAATAAGTCTGGTAACACTGAGTTAAAGTAAAACAGGTTTAGTTATTAAAGAACATACCAAAGTCTGTAACACCCCAAATGACATTTGTTTTTATTTGTTTTATTTTTTGTGTTTTTAAATTTTGAACAAATACCTCCTTTTTATTACATTTTCTTTTTAAGTTTAATGTTTTCTTTCTTTCTTTCTTTCTTTCTTTCTTTCTTTCTTTCTTTCTTTCTTTTCTTTTCTTTTCTTTTTTTTTTTGACTTGGTATGATTCAAACTCAAAAGGTACAAAAAAAACCTGAGGAAAAGCTCTTCCTGTCTCTGTCCTTCAGCCACATGTCCCGTTCTGGTAATCTGGGAATCAGCGTTACCAGTATACTTCCAGAGGAAGTCCACAGGTATGCACTTAACATATATCTTGGTGATTATTCCACACTGGTACATAAAAAGTTTTTTCGTTCTTTGAATTTTTTTTTTCTGTCGCATTGCATTCTGATCAGTACTTGAATCTCTAATTGAAAAATACAAGATCTGTCCAGAAAAAGTCTAACCATTGTTAATATAATGAGAATGGTTTGAGCGACATTAATGTAACCTGGCAGCCAAGGATAGTGGACTGAAATGCGCATGCGTGAACAATGATGACTTCACTGTAGTAGTCAGTGGGGGTGGTAGAATGAGCAGCAGAATGAGCATGTGTACTGTGTGGCCATCGCATTCAGAATGAGTGAGTAGAGCAAGGAATCTGCATCAAATTTTGTATTAAGCTTGAACATTACTCCACAGAAACTATTTGGATGATTCGAAACGCCACAATAAAAGGCAACTGGTGATAGGCAGCTTAGGCACTGCAACGTGTCCACTCCTGCATCATGTCTCATGCAGAGGTGTTTTGCAAAACATAAAATCACTCTGGTGACTCACCACTCTACAGCTCAGATTTGGCACCCTGCAACTTCAGGCTTTTCCCAAAACTAAAATCACCTTTGAAAGGGAAGAGATTTCAGACCATCAATTCAGAAAAATAAAATGGGGTAGCTGATGACGATTGGGAGAACTGTGTGAGTTCCCAAGGTGCCTACTTTGAAAGGGACAGAGGCATCATTGTCCTGTGTACAATGTTTCTTGTATCTTGTGTCTTCTTCAATAAATATCTCTATTTGTCACAGGACATGGCTGGATACCTTCTGGAGAGACCTCATATTCTCCACCTTCAGGGAACACAGAGTCTCCTGGGAAAATGAGGCCTGTTTATGATGACCACTAAATGAAACTAGAACGCAGGAAAGAGCATATAAAGCGTGGTAGTCATGTATCAATAGAAGAAAGAGAAGGCCCTTCTCAGCCCGTTAGGGTTGGGGTGGGAACTGGTCTCTGAGAAATCTAAAGCAGCTGAGTCTCAGCTGAGGAACAGTGATATGCAGTTATTCATCACAAGACTTTGTTTTAAAACAAAAGAGGCCAGCATGCCTGTATCTGGTCCATCCCAACATTTAGATGCTGAGCACAAAAGCTTGATTTTTATTAGCTATATTTGTTGCCCATGTAATGGAACTGATCTTAAAGTGGAAGTCAGACGTGTATATCAGATATCATTTGGAGTAATGAGTGTATTTTCCTAATCTTTCCAACACCAACCTTACAACTCATCTCCAATAGCATGCATACTAATTAATTTGTTTTCCATATAGTAATAAGATTAACAACCTCGCATTTACACGGGGTACTGAGTCATGTTCAAATAAAACAAGTTCTAATGAGAAAAATTGGATGCAGCAGTAAATTATGTCCCACTTGGCAATCCAGGTTTATGTGTGTTTGTCTGTCTTTGCTACATGTACTTTTGTCAGGAGCTCACTGTAAACAAGATGATTTCTTTCATGTTGGGTTAGTCTGGGTAAATTTGTTTAATGAACAACAAAGTCATTGTAAACATTGCACAAATCTGAATGCCTTGCAGCGTAGCTAGGAATCTTTTAAGCTGCTTCAAAAAATAAAATGTGTTAACCACAAAAACAATATTGGGGAAAAACTATCAACATATCAAGCCTCTTAGATATACAGCCTGACTCAGTTCTCTCCTGAACAATTGAATTTGTGGTGAAAATACAGATTCTGGGAACCCAGGCCCCAGAGATTGGAGTTTAAGTAGGACTTGGATTTAGTAGAACAGCTTGTCCATTTATTTATATTTAAAGCCCCCAAATGATTCTGGTGGGACGTTCATAGGACTAGATAACTCTGTCTAGTTGATAGAGTAAGAAACACCAGTGTTGGAGAGGGCAAAGAGCTTGGTCACTTTGCCCAAACATTGAGTTGGTCAGTTTTCTAAATTCCTATTAATGGGATCATAGTGATGTATTCTCTGTGTCTTGCTTCTTTCACCCAGCATTATACTTTATTTCCTGACTGGAGTGGCGATTACCAGTGTTCACTTTTAATTACTCGTTAAACTGTACACAGATGCTTTATGCATTTTTCAGCATCTTCATTTTTCAGTATCTGTACTATAGTTCACAATAAAAGAAGAAAAACTGAAGGAGTCCAAGACAGTTACTGTTCAATTTTGTCCTCAAGAAACATTCTGGAATGGGTGCTCTCTTCTAGTCTTAGGAAAAGTGACCTGGGAGTCTGCAAGAATTGTCAAAGAAGATAAAGACCCTTGGGGAAGTTTTTCGCTTGGGGACATGCCTCAGAATTTCCTAATTACCTTCCCTTTTTTCCACCCCTTCGTGAGCATTCACTCCAGAGCAGCACTGTCCCTTACTTCCTACATCACACACAGCTCCCTGTGCCTTCCCCTAGCAAGTTCCCTAACATGTTTGAGCTTTGGTTTCTTCATATGTAAAATGATGGTGTTGGCTGCAGCATGGGGTAGGGTGCACATAAATAAGGTATCAGGACCCAACTTGCCATACCTCTGATTGCGTCTGAATCTATACATGTTGCAAAGTAACTGTGGAAAATAGGAGTTACAGGTTTTGTGTTTATAAACCCCAGAAAGAGTGAGGGGAAATAATTTTCCATTAGGAGACCCAGTTCAGCAACACATCAGCATTACCTGCCTGGGCTGCCTTACGCGTGCTCTGTGGGGAGTCAGGGTTTAATGAAGTAGGATAAACCACACACGCATAGTAGTTAACCTCAGCACAGGCAGGATTAACTTTACACTCCATTTGCAAGAGCAAAGCTCCTCTCCACGACTTTGTTATAAAGGGATTTAGAATCACAGAATGATAGAGCTGGAAGAGAGCCCCTAAGACATCATCATAATCCTTCCCTGTCATTTTATAGAGGGTCAAACTGAAGTCCACAGAGCGGAATGGACATGTCCAAGGTCACCTACTGAATTAGCGGCAGAGCTCAGATCAGAAACCAGGTCTCCTGATCCCGAGGCCTGTACCCTCTCCATTTTGTCATGGATTAGTTTATGGTTGCCTTGTAACAAAGGTGAGGTAATGCGTTTCTCTTGACCGCTTTGCTCTGCACACCCTTATACACACACTCTCTATATTCAGGTTTCACAGGTGTATGAGCAAGCCAGGTAATGCTGGGGAAGAGGAATCTGTGTTGCAAAAGTTGCATTAGAAACATCCAAGATCTTGGGTCACATATTAGTAGCTGTACCCAAACCCAGGGGCTAAAATCAGGTAGCCCTTATAACGACACCAGCAGCAGCAGCAGCGGCAGCAGCGGCAGCAGCAGCTAACACATATATAGCATTTGCTATGTGCCAGACTCTGTTCTAAACAGTTCCTACATTTTAATTCATTGTTTCTTCACAACAACCCTGCAGGGTTTGTACTCACCGATACATATAGAACTAACTGCACTTTACAAAGAAGGAAACTGAAGCACAAAGGTTAAGTAACATGCTCAGGGTCACACAGATTGTAAATTGCCCAGCTGGGATCTGAAGGATGCATTCTGGCTCCAGGGTCTCGGCTCTCCTAATCTAGTTTCATCTACCTTTCTTCCTAGGCTACGTTTCTTCTGGATGCTGCGCGCTAGTATACGTATAACCTTCCCCTTCTTTTGTGAGTTGTCTCTGCTCATGCTCCTTCCTTTTCCCAGCAGGTCCCTTCCTATTTGTACCTGTTAAAGATCTCCAAGGCCCAGTTCAAATGCTCCTCCTCCATGACGCTTTCATATCTAGAATTCATCTTCCTTAGGATTTATTTATTTATTTTTAGAGAGAGGGGAAGGGAGAGGGAGAGAAACATCGATGTGTGAGAGAAACATCAGTTGCATCTCGCACATCCTCAACCAGGGACCTGGCCTGCAACCCAGGCACGTGCCCTGACTGCGAATCAAACCAGCAACCTTTTGCTTTGCGAGATGACACCCAACCCACTGAGCCACAGCAGTCAGGTACGATTCTTAACTTTTTGAGGAAGGTGCTGAATGTTTTCAAAAGAAACAGATGCTCTTCCAGACCTACTTTCTACCCTTCTCCCCTCTGCTTGGTGTCCTGACCATCTTACTTCCCATCTGATGCCAATGTGAAGCACCAGATAGAAAGCAGAGGACGGGAAAAGAGAGAAATCAGAATATGTACTCCTTTGGTGCTGAGAAAAGAACATAGCTGGTGATGTGGGATTAAAATGATGAAAAGTAAAATACTGCTTAAAACTCTTCTGTGGCTCTCTGGTCCTTCAGAGTAAGGGGCAAACTCCTTAGCATGATGTGTAAGGTCCTCTGTAATGTGATCGCTGTTCAGCTCTCAGCTGTATGTCTCTCACACACCCCTCTGACACACCATACCAAAGGCCTTGCGTGTACTCAACTGAACCAAGCTTCCTCGTGTCAATGTAGCTTTGCACTTGAGCTTTCCTTTGTCCAAATTGCCCTTTCCTCTCTACTCCTTGCAGAAAAACTGTTCGGTGCCACCTCCCCTAGGAAGCCTTCTCTGAATCATACTTTCTCCAACCCCACTTTGCTGTGAGCTCCTCTAGAGGAGGAACCACTTCTTACTTGTCTTTGGATTCCCACTGTCTAGCATAGGAACTGCCAGACAGAAGACACAGAGTAACACTTGTTGAATGAATAAATGGCCATATGAAATAACTAATCAATAACTAAATGTATGTGTGAAGAAAGAAAGGAAGAAAATAAAGGAGGAAGGGAGAGAGGGAGGAAGGAAGAAAGGAAGGAAGAAGTCAAGGGAAGCGAGGGAATTTATTGGTTATACACAAGCGATGGAAGAGGAATGGAAGGCTTCCTTAGAACAGTGAAGCAACTCAAATATTACCAACAATGAGGGGCCAAGGCTTCTCCTAAACTGGAGCGGTGAAGCGACATGGTAGTGCTGCTGGGGTCACCCAGGGGAAATTGGAACCATGATGGGTCTGTCCAGGGAAACCTGAAGCCAAGCATGGAAGAAATGCAGCTACAGTCCAGGAATCTGGTACCATCTCCCCTTCTAGAGAAGGGGAGAAATCCCTCACCCTCCAATCTCCTGCCAATGCCTCCCATTGGTCGGACCCATCAAAACCCAGCTGACATGGGAGCCTGAGACTGAGGGCCTGTGGGGCCAGCGCCTTCTCTGCAACCCCGGAAGGAGCAGGGAAAAGACAGGGAATGGATGTAAGGGCAAATAGGCCAGGGAGCAGCACGCCACCACGTGTCCTGTCAGAAACCACATGGAATGAAGAAGTAGCAGTTCCCTAAAGGAAGCTGGAACTGTTTCTAGAAGGGGGAAAGAATGCTGGACAGTATTTGCCAACTGTCCAAGTAAGAAATGGTTGCTTCATGAAGTAGAGAGATGTCCATGACCGAAGGTTTCAAACAGAGATTGGATACTCATCTGCCAGGGATCCTATTAAGGAAGGTATTGTTGAATGTATGGGAAGATGGATGGGACTGGCTCTAAATCCCTTCTGGTTCTCCTTGTGTATTTTCCACAAGGTTATTATTTTTACACACGTTGCTCCTCCCATAAGCGTAGACCATTCATTTCTGTGATTAACATGGAATAACGAACTTGTAAACTGCAAGCCGATTTGATTTGAAACATGCTGAGGAATCTGGCACCATCAAGTGGGCCATTGATTGTTTTCCTGTTGCACCTGGTCCTTCTTGTTACATGTTGCTCCTGTGCCCAAAGGATAGTTGCCAAAAATAGTCAGAGATGTAAAAGTTTACTTTTACCTTTTGGCAGAATCAGTAAGCTGGATCATTAAAGTTTCGTCTCCCTTCTTTGAAACTTCCAAAAGAAAAGAAATCACAAGAACATATCTTGGCATAGAAAGAAAATGAGACAGAGAATATATCATCATACTAGTGAGTGGTTTTCAGACTGACATCTGTACATTAAGAATATGTAAAAATACCAATTTCATGCTCTGACAACTTATTCTGCATCAAGGGTGGGATAATGCCTTGGGAATGCCAAATGCCAAAGCATTACATCATGGCAGTTATTCATGTGCTCCTTTGATGAGATATCACCGGGAATTGGAATTCCTTAAGGGAGAGATGTCTTAAAAAGAGCGGTGGGAGAGCAGAAACATAAGGAAAGGAAATAAAAGAAGGAAAAAGGGACAAAGGAAGAGAGAAACTGTCAAATAAGAATAAAAGAATGACTGCAAAGAAAAGTTTTGTACACACACACGCACACACACACAGACACAAAAAACGATACATACAACACCAAACCTAAGCCACCATATGTAGGGGTTACTTACCTCTGCTTTGGTTTTCCAGTTAGAATATCCATGTTTGATTTCTTTTCTTTCATACATGTAACAGTGTTATTTTTTGCCTGAATTTTTATAATAACATGGACAGAAATCTAAATGTAAAAATTCATCCATGATCTTATTGCTCCCACAAATCAAAGTTGCTTTTTCAGTTCCATTTTAGTTCTTCTCCAAATGCATAATTTCACACAGTGGCAATCATAATATTATAAATAAAAGCTCACATGTTTTCAAAAATGTTGTCATAGAAAATTCCCCCTATTATCATATGGACTTCACAAATGACCAATTTAATTACTTAAGAATATTCCAAAGTATATTTATACTCAAACTAGCTTATCCACTCTTGTGTTATTGGTCTTTTAGGGTTTCTTCCCATTTTTCATAGCTAGATAATACCAAATACACATTTCTATATATTCAATATATTCAACAGAACTTTATATGACAGGTACAGTATAAGACAATAGGAATTATCTGGAAGAATTCTCCTTCAGGATCTAGAGAGGGAGACAGACAAATGAACATGCAATTACCATCCAGAGCTCTAGTGTCCTGCTCCTCAAAGCGTGGTTCCCGTGTTCACTGACCTGCAGCGTCAGCTTCGGTTGAGAGCATGTTAGAGGAGTGCAGAATTCCTGGCCCCATCCTAGACCTACTGAATCAGAATACGAACTTTAATAAGATCCCCAGATAAGTCACACACCCATTACAAGTTTAAGGAACTGCCGGGTTCCAATCCCCTCCTGTGTTTCTTGGTAGGTCTCCTGATTGGTCATTTCCAGTCTCTCCTTCTTTTCCAAACTTTTATCTACCCTCCCACAGCAACAAACATGCTCAGGTCCTCTTATCTTAAAAACACGACAAAAAAAACCCTCAAACTTTTGTGTTGCTCCCTTTCTAGTATGGCCCTCAAAAGACTTGCACGTGTTTGTCGGTAACCTCATCTCCAACTTCCTCTCCAATCAGAGCACTCTGGCATCTGCCCATCGCACTTCACTCAGTCTGCATTGAAGATGGCCTCTGGGACTCTTGGCTGCTGCATCCAGTGGATGCTTCAGTTTTCACTTGGCATTGTTATCTGAGGCCACAATCAATGTGGTCTCCCAAAGTATCTTCTGGAAATCACCAATCCCTCCCAGTTTTCTCCTACTACTCCTGCTACTCTTACCATGTTATTCCAGTATCTGATCCCTTCTTGATCCATTGCTGCTAGCTCCTTGGCCTGTCTCTTCACCTTAGGGTTCAACTCCCAGGGCTCTGTCCTACATTTCTTCTCATTCTACATATTGTCCTTAAGTAAGCTCATTCCCGTCCAAAGATTTGATTGTCATCTCCCAACTGAAGACTCCCAAATATACAACATGTGTATATGCAGAGCTGCCTTTGAGCACCTTTCCTCTACATTTAACTGCCTATCAGACTTTACCATCTGGATGTCCAAAGAGACCTCAAATTCAGTGAGCCTAAAAGAGGTTCCCTTAAAAAAATCTGCTCTTTGGTCTCTTTGTCTCAATAAACAGTTTCAGCATCCACCTAGTGACTCTTCCCCTTCCCCACACTCAACCAGCCACTACGTATTGTTAATCCTATCTCTCCCACATTTCTTGGGTCCATCCCCATTGTCGTTTTCCTGTTTTAGTTCTTGTCACCTTTCCCAAGGATGACTGCAACAATCACTCAACCGGTCTCCACCTCTGCAACCACCCTCCTTCCTTCATCCTTTTGCAAACTAAAGTGATGCATTATTTGTAATATCAAAACACAATCTTGTCATACCATGCTAAACCTTTCCAAGGATGTCCAGACCTATTCAATCAAAACCTCGAGGAGGTGGGATAAAAACAGGGATTTTTTGCGGGGGGTGGAGTCCATTCTCCCTTTGTTGCAAATTATTGGATGACAAAATAATATCCTTGGCCCTGCAGAATCAGCAGAATCTTTGCTTCCTCTTGCAAAGTCCCTGAGAAGGTACAGTGCCCTCTCAGTGGAAGGTTACTGAAACTAGAGGATTTTTGAAAAACTAGCACATTGACTCTGTCTGCCCAGGCAGTAACTAGAAGATTCTACTACTTTCCCTTTGTCTGAGTGCATCTCTCTAGGCCATGGAAACTTTATCTAGTGGTGTGCTGTAAATGTTTAATAACTGGTACTCAAGAAGGTGGGGGGTAGGGAAGTCCTGATTTAAAGCGGTTTCTGAGACTTTGGGCCAAGATGGAGGCATAGGTACATACACTTTTTCTCTTCACACAACCAAAACAAGGACAGCAACAAATTTAAAAACAAAAAATAACCAGAACTGCCAGAAAATCAAACTATATGGAAGGCTGACAGCCAAAGAGTTAAAGAAGAAGCATTCATTCAGACAGGTAGGAGGGGCAGCGATGGGCTGCTGGGGCAGAGAGGACAGGTGGCAAGGCTGCAGCTGGCACACCAGGGCAGGCAAGGCAGTGGTTAGCAGCCCAGGTGGCCCCACATTTATGTGTGGATAAACCAGGAGGAGCAACTGGGGAGTGGGAGAGACCTTGCAACCCAGGGTTCCGGCACAGGAGAAGAAAGCCTCACAACCTCTACCAGTAAAAATCTGTGCGGGTTGTGGCAGCAAGAGAAACTGCCAGTCTCATAGGAGAGTTCATTAGAAAGACCCACAGGGCCCTAGAACATACACAAACCCACCCACCCACCTGGGAATAAGCACCAGAAGGGCCCAATTTGCTTGTGGGTAGCAGGGGAAGTGATGGAGAGCTGGCCAAGAGCCAAGCAAGCGGCATTGTGCCCTCTCAGAACCACCTCCCCCGCCACATACAGCACCACAGGGCAGTGATGTGGGTTGCCCTGCCCTGGCGAACACCTAAGTCTCCACCCCTCACAATGGAATAGGCCAGCCGAGACCAAAAAAAAAAAAAATATATATATATATATATATATATATATCACAAACGAAAGAACAGATCAAAGCTCCAAAAATGGAACTAAGGGATGAAGAGATAGCCAACCTACCAGATGCAGAGTTCAAAACACTGGTAATCTGGATGCTCACGGAAGTGGTTGAGCATGGTCACAAAATGGAGGAAAAAAGGAAGGCTAAGCAAAGTGAAATAAAAAAAAATATACAAGGAATCAACAGTGAAGGGAAGGAAACCGGGACTTAGATCAACAATTTGGAGCAGAAAGAAGAAAGAAACATTCAACGAAAACAGAATGAAGAAACAAGAATTCAAAAAAATGAGGAGAGGCCGAGGAACCTCTGGGACAACTTTAAACACTCCAACGTCTGAATCATAGGAGTGCCAGAAGGAGAAAAGGAAGACCAAGAAATCGAAAACTTATTTGAAAAAATAATGAAGGAGAATTTCCCAATCTGGCAAAGGAAGTAGACTTCCAGGAAGTCTGGGAAGCTCAGGGAGTCCCAAAGAAGTTGGACCCAAGGAGGAACACACCAAGGCACATCATAATTATATATTACCCAAGATTAAAGATAAGGAGAGAATCTTAAAAGCAGCAAGAGAAAAGGAGACAGTTACCTACAAAGGAGTTCCCACAAGACTATCAGCTGATTTCTCAAAAGAAATCTTACAGGTAAGAAGGGGCTGGAAAGAAGTATTTGAAGTCGTGAAAGACAAGGACCTATATCCAAGAATACTCTACCCGGCAAAGCTATCATTTAGAATGGAAGGGCAGAAAAAGTGCTTTCCCGATAAAGTAAAGTTAAAGGAGTTCATCATCACCAAGCCCTTATTAAATGAAATATTAAAGGGACTAATCCAAGAAAAAGAAGATAATCAAAAATATGAACAGTAAAATGACAACAAAATCACAACTATCAACAACTGAACCTAAAAAAAACAAAAACAAAAACAAACTAATCAAGCTGTTAGAACAGGAACAGAATCACAGAAATGATTACATGGAGGATTAGCAGTGGGGAGGGGGAGGGGGAGAATGGGGAAAAAGGTACAGGGAATGAGAAGCATAAATGGTAGGTTCAAAATAGGCAGGGGGAGGTTAAGAACAGTATAGGAAAGGGAGAAGCCAAAGAACTTATATGTACGATCCATGGACATGAACTAAGTGGGAGGATGGTGGTGGTGCTGGGTGCAGGGTGGAGAAAAATAAAGGGGAGAAAAAAATGGGACAAATGTAATAGCATAATCAATAAAATATATTTAAAAGAAATAAAGCAGTTGCTGATTTTCATGGCATAAATATTCCCAAAATGGCCAATTTCAAGTTACCAATGTGATGTTACTCATTAACCATGTTGTTGGGAAGAGATGAGCAGTAGCATGCCATTATCTAGTATTTTCACGGTACAGATACAAAGATAAAAATTAGAGAAAAGATAATAGTATAATATGGGAGTAAATGAAATTTGAGTATTTATTATCATTTAAGTATATAATTTATTTAATTATAAATTTGTATAATTAAAACTTTTAATGACTGCGTTTAACAATAGGCTTCCAAAATTCCTGAAAACTTGGCAATTGGCTCTCATGAGCAAGTATGAACTGGCTGCATTTCACCATGATATGTTTCCCCTTGCCTGGTCTAAGGTAATGCTCTCTTAACTGGCTGGCCTCTTCCCTCCAGTCTTGCCCTTCCCACTAGAGGGACTGGCTAAAGCACACATTTGGTCATATTATCCTGCCTAAGACCTTCCATGGGTCTTGATGGTCCTTGAGATAAAACCAAATTTCTTCCCTAGGATGCCCAGCATGTTCTTCTGCCATTCTGGTTTTACCTCAGAGAATACTAACTCTTCTTCGTCAGAAGAAGAAAACTCTTCTTCAGGAGACTTTTCTCATTCTCTCAGTTACATATGAACACCAAAGAATTACTCTTTTGTCCCCATGAACTCCAAAATACTTTTGTCTTAGAAGCTGGGAGCTCCTTATTTCACATTTATTTGCAGATCTATTTATTTCTATTAGATTATAAACACCAAGGATAGGATTGGGGCAGAACGGGAGATCAAGCAGGTATCTGTTAAATAAATGAAGGAATGAGGACCAAAGTACCTCTAAAGCTGAGGTCCCAAAGCCTGGTTGCAAAGACAGTGTAGTGAAGACCAGGAAGCTGGATCAGTCCTGTCCTTGCTCCTGATTAAACAAAGAAGATGCCTCTTCGTAGAGAATTAGAAGATCCCAGTGTGGGAAGGGCATTGAAAGGTTCTGATGCTCTCAAGAAGACAGTGTTCCTAATTCTGACACATGCTACAACAATGAACTTGAAGACAGTATGCTAAATGAGAACATTATACTAAGTCAGTCACAAAAAGATAAATACTATATACCCCTTATATTAGGTACCTAGAGTATCAAATTCATAGAGACAAATAGAATGGTGGTTGCCAGTGGTTGAGAGGAAAGCAAAATGGGGAATTATTGTTTAATGGGTACAGAGTTTTAGTTTGGGAAGATGAAAACATTCTGAAAATGGGTGGTAATAATGGTTGCACAACTATGTGAATGCATTATATTTAACGTCACTGAACTATATACTTAAAAACAGCTAAAATGGCTTATTTTAAAAATATTTTTAAAAATTTTTAATAGCTTTAAAAAATTATTAATTTTTTTAAAAAAATTTTAGAGAGAGGGAGGAGAGAGAGAGAGAGAGAGAGAGAGAGAGAGAGAAATATCAATGTGCGGTTGCCTTCTGAGTGCCCCCTACCGTGAAGCTGGCCCACAAGCCAGGCATGTGCCCCGACTGGGGAATCGAACCAGCAACACTGTGGTTTTCAGGCCCGCACTCAATCCACTGAACTACACTAGCCAGGGCTAAAACGGTTCATTTTTATGTTGTAAATTTTCCTATAATTTTTTTTTTAAAAGGAGAGTTAGCCCTGATTGGTGTGGCTCAGTAGTTGGTTGGGCATCATCCTGTAGAGCAAAAGGTCACTGGTTCAATTCCCAGTCAGGGCACATACCTGGGTTGCAGGCTCAGTCCCAGAAGGGGGTGCATATGAGAGACAAATGATCGATGTTTCTCTCTCACTCTGTTGTTTCTCTCCCTCTCCTTCTCCCTCCTTTCCCCTCTGTCTACAAATAAATACGTAAAATCTCAAAAAAAAAAAAAAAAGGAAGAGCCATTTCCTAGATCTGATAGGGGTCAGAGAAAACGATAGGTTGGAAACAGAGCAGTGATGAATCTTCTCCCATGATTGAGCTCACTGCCTTTCTTCCTTCCTGTCTCCAACTCCTGGCTCTGGGCCAGGTCTTGTTTTGGGTGCTAATGCATGTGTGTATGTGGGGACTCAGAGATAAATAAAATAGAATACCTGCCCTGGGGGAGTCCCTTCTGCAGATAAATGGGGACAGGAATGTATGGGGGCCAAGTGTACAGGTGGGATGATGAGGGAGACCATACAACATGACCCTAAATCTTCCCACTCCCCTCCTTTTCCTCCTTACCCCAATGACATTCTTCTGAGTCTCCCGGAGAGGAAACCCCACACTCTTACTGGAACCAAGGTTAGATAAGAGGATTTAATAGCATTAGGAGAAACACCTGGCTCTAATTATGGAGCTTTAAATAGGGCCTTTATATTTTATACTCAGAATTAAGGCGAGTGAATCCTCCAGATGTTTTGAAAATAAACAAAACTATCTCATGGTCAATGGGACAGTAACTGGAAACAAGCCCAGAGAGGTATTTAGCATAAGAAGTCTGAGGAAATGGTTTAAACAAGCCCATACTACTATTTGCAAAATATCTATTAGCACTGGATGCATATGATAAAGAATCTTAGAAGTTGGGAGCTCAAAGGGACCTGCCTTTTCAATTATGAAGTCTGGATTCTCATGTTGTAAATGAAGAAATTGAAGCGCACAGAGGTAAAGTGGCTTGGAAGCTCACACAGTAAAGTTATGTCACACCTAGGACTATAAACCTGTGCTTTGACTTCCAGTTCAAGGTTATTTTCTGCTCACCTATTGTTTTCCTTGAATAAGATGTTCTAAAGTTCTTGTTGTTTTTAAATATTTTATTTATTTTATTTTTAGACATAGGGGAAGGGAAGAAGAAAGGGAGGGAGAGAAACAGCAATGTGTGGTTGCCTCTCATGCACCCCCTACTGGGGACCTGGCCTGCAACCCAGGCATGTGCCCTGACTGGGGCATCAAACTGGCGACCCTTTGGCTCATAGGCCGATGCTCAGTACACTGAGCTACACCAGCCAGGGCATAAAGTTTTTTTATATGTGAGATTTTCTCTTCCAGGATTGCAATTAATTAGTGAGTTAGATGTAAGTCCTTCAAAATTATGAATATATATTGTTATGGATTGAATTATGCCCCGCCATCCACCAAGATATGTTGAAGTACTAACCTCCAGTATCTCAGAATGTGACCTTCTCTGGACATAGGGTCATTGCAGATATAATTAGTTAAAATATGGTCATACTGACACTGCCCAGGTAGCTCAGTTGGTTAGAGCATTGTCTTGATGCACCAAGGTTGTGGGTTCAACCCCTGGTCAGGGCACATACAAGAATCAACCAATGAATGCATGGATGGGTGGAACATCAAATCAATGTTTCTCTGCCTTTCTCTCTCTTAAATCAATAAATAAAACTTAAAAAAGATGTGGTCATACTGGAGTAGGGTGGGCCTCTACTCCAATGTAATACGAATGGTGGCCTTATAAGAGGTGAAGAGAGACTCACAGGGAGAATATGGCCATGTGGTGACAGAGGCTAAGATTGAAGTGATATATCTACTGGACGTGGAATGCCAAGGATTGCTAAGAACCTCAGAAGCCAAGAAGAGGCACCAAAAGATTTTGTTCTAGACCTGTCAGAGAGAGCATGACCCTGCTGAATCTTGATCTCACAATTTGAGCCTCCAGAACTCTGAGAAAATAATTTTCTGTTGTTTTAAGCCATCAGTTTTTGGTTATTTGTTGCAGCAGCTGCTGGAAACTAATACATATATGTTGCCAGCACATATGTTTCCCTAGACTGAGAAAGATATTGTAGAATCATTAAGGCCTTTGTGATGAAGACAGTTATGCACCAAGAATTGGGCTAGGTTCGACTCCTTGGAAGTCCCAAAATTCAAGCATCAAGCATGTCATCGTCAGATGCTAACCCAGGAACTTGGCAATAGATGATGAACAGAATCAGAAGTAAAGTTAAAAAGAATATTTTTGTTCCTACTTAAAGAAGCTGCAGTCCCAAATCCTAAATTCAGTAATTCTGATTGGGATCCAGAGTCTTGTGGTTTGGATAAGTCTCATCCTCTGTGTGTGTATCTGACATAAAAGGCAGCAAGCTCTCTTCCTTGCTCTCATCCTACTCCTCCTATCCCTATAATCGGTCAAGGATTTACATATATTCGAAAGCCAGAAAAGACTACAAAATGATGACTGGACTGTTGTAGGCTGATTTCAGTCCAGAGAGATGTGCTCATTTAATGAGTTGTAGATCCATGAATTAGAGTCCCAGCAGGAAAGAGATGGTGCATTCTAAAAAGCAATTGAGGAAAGTTCAATAAAGGGATGATATGCGAAGGGATGGAGAGCGTTTAGGGAAACAAACAAGGATGGCACTGTACTCAAAATTTAGTAATTACAGGGAACATCATGAACCCTACACCTAAAGGGGCAAGGAAAGGAAGAAGTGGCTGTGTGAAGAAGACAGCCACCTGACAGAACTGTGGTCTTTTGAAGAGGAAAGTGGTCAACTCACAGAGACTCAGCTAGCAGACTAGGAACCTGACCTCACTTCTCTTCTGCTTCCTAAATCTTACACATGCCTCCTATTGTTCAAACCCAAACAAAGTCCAGAAAACAAGGAAGCTTTGAGGCAATCTATGGAGATCAGCCCTCTCAGGGCATTAGAATGAGGTGGAGAAGACTAAATCTGGAGAAGTAGAGAAGATACACAATCTAGGTTTCAAATCCAAGATTTCTCATCTCTTAACATGCATTGTAAGGCTCCAGAGAACAAAAAGAATAGTAATGGTGATTTTTTTATTCCATATAAAGACTTAAAATATCAGTTTAATTTGAAAATACTTACTGATTTTTCAAAGTTACAATGATATTTCAAAGTTACAGCACGAATACACATTTGTAACAAGGTATAACAATTCAAGAGTGTATTAAGTGAAAAAATGAAAGTCTAACTTCTCACTATTCTTTCTCTTCCCTTCAACCTACTTTGTTAGTGAAGTATCTTTCCAGATGTTTTCTGTCACTATAGCATATGTATATATGAGATCCAGGGGTGAGCAGGGTTGGTTCCTTCTGCGAATTGTAAGAGAGAATCTATTCCATGTCTATCACCTAGCTTCTGGTGGTTTGTTGGCAATGATTAGTGGAGAAGCATCACTCCAATCTCTGCTTTTATCTTTAAAAGCGTTTGGCCTGTGTGCATGTCTCTGTGTCCAAATTTTCCCTTTTTATAAGGACACTACTTAAGAGCTTCATCTTACTAAGCACATCTTCAACAACCCTTTTTCCAAATAAGGTCACATTCTGAGCTACTAGAGGTCAGGAATTCAATATGTGAATTTTTGGAGGACACAATTGAACTCATAATACTAGACAAAGACTTTAAATTAATCGCCTTAAATATACCCAAAGAGCTAAAGGAAACCATCACAAAGAGCTAAAAGCAATAAGGAGAAAAATGCATGTACAATAGATAAAAAGATAAAAACTACAAAAGGAACCAAATGTAAATTCTGGAACTGAAAAGTACAAACACTGAAAAAAACCCACACCAAACTCACTACAGGGGATCAACAGCAGATTTTATTAGACTGAAGGGACAATCAGTGAACTTGAATATAAGTCAATTGAAATTATCCAGTCTGAAGAGTGGAAATGAAAAAGGATTAAAAAAAATTGAAGAGAGCCTAGGGGACCTACGGGACACTAGCAAGCATATCAATGTACACATACAGGAATCTCAGAAGGAGAAAATAGAGAGAAAGGGGCAGAAAGAATATTTGAAAGAATAACTGAAAACTTCCCAAATCTGATGAAATACATGGACATACATATCCAAGAAGCCCAACAAATTACAAGCAAAATAAATTCAGAGATCTACACTGAGACAGGTTATAATGAAACTGTTAAAAGACAAAGACAAAGAAAAAATCTTGAAATCAGCAAAAGAGGAGCAATTTGTCACATACAAAAAAATCCTCAATATGGTTCTCAGCCAATTTCTCCTCATAAATCATGGAGACCAAAAGGCAGTGGGATAATATATTTCAAGTGCTGAAAGAAAAACAACTGTCACCCAAGAATTGTATACCTGGCAAAAAATGCTTCAAAAATAAAGGAGAAATTAAGATACTCCCAAGATAAACAAAAGCTAATGGAGGTTGTCTCTTGCAGGATTGCCCTTCAAGAAATCCTGAAGAAAATCCTTTAGGCTGAAATGAAAGGACACTAGATGGTAACTCAAATCAAATGAAGAAATAAAGATCTCTGGCAAAGATAACTACAAAAGTAAATACAAAGCTAGTATTACTGTGTTTCTTGTTTATAAATCCTCTTTTTGTTCCTTTATGATTTCAAAGACAGACACAGAAAACAATAACTATAAATTTATGTTAGTGGGCATGCAATGTATAAAGATGTAATTTATGACAATAATAACATAAATGGGGGACAGGAGGGATTCTGCCGGATAGCAGCAGAGTTAAGGTATGCTACTGAAGCTTGTTACTATCAGTTCAAACTAGATTCATATAAATTTATCATGTTACCTGTCATACCAACAGAAATCAATACAGAAATAACTAAAATATTTACAGAAATGAAAATATACAGGGAATCCAAATGGTACACTAGAATAAATAAAAAAACAAAAGATAGTGGAGGAATTGAGAAACAGAAAAGATATCAGACATAGAAAACAAAGAGCAAAATGGCAGATGTAATTCCTGTGTTATCAATTATCAGTTTAAATATAAATGGATTAAATGCACCAATTAAGAGAAGAGATTGGCAGAATGGATTAAAAAAATACAACTGTACGCTGTTTACAAGAGAGTCATTTTTGGCCCAAAAACATAAATACAGGCATTGGGTCTGATATACTCACCATTTTCCATGCATGACACATAGTAGACACTCAATAAATATTTGAATGAATGAAACAATGATGGTTATTATCAATCTTTAAAAATCTGTCAATCTGATTTATTAAAAAATGTATTATTGCAGTTTCCATTTATCTATTAGGAAGATCGATCATCTCATTTTATTCAAATGTTTTTAGTTCTCTGTCTATAACTTTCTGTTCAAACCTTTGTCTCTTTCTGTGGTGGCATTTAGTTCTCTCATTGACTGTGAGAACTCTCTGTATTATAGGTGATTCTTTTGGGGTATGTGAGGGAAATAATCTCCCCCTGCCCCATGGGTTGTCTTTTAATTTTTCTAATGGTATCTTTCTCCTTAAAGTACTATCTTAAATCTTTTCTAATTTATTTATAATTTGACTTATTAGTAATTTATTTTGTGAATGGTAAGAGGTAGGTTCTAACTGCCTGTTTGCAGTTCTTTCAGCACCATTTATCAGATATTTCATCTTTTCTCTCTCAATTTGAAATGCTATTTTTATTTTGCACCAAAATACCTGAGTCTGTTGTTTCTGGCTTTTTGATTTTTATTCCTGTTGCAGTGCCAGATGAGGTCCCTTTTAGTCCTGATAGTCTGTGGTTACCCTGCTGGTCAACTGGTGGCCCACCACTACTTTCTTATTTTCATAGATAACATGCCGTTTACTTTCTGCCACCCAGTGCAGCTCCTAGCAATTCCAGTCCATTGCTTTCCTGGTCTCATTTCACACAATTCTATCCTGTTCTAATCGGGTCAAGGTTTGCCCAGATGGCCTTCGAAAATAGGGAACAGGATCCTTTCGTAATGCTGCCTAAACAGAACCAGAATTTGTGTCTTCTAAGCAGCCTGGAGCTTTCTTTGGGTAATGTTCAGTCAGTAAGATAGACCCCCTCTCTTGCCAAAAACCAAGGCAGACAATTAAAGCTCTTACTGCTCCTGCACAGCCAAGCACAGCCACAGAAGAGAGAAAGTAGCAAGTAAGTTCCAAGAGCAACAGCACAGCAGAGAAAAAAAAAACATTCTTGAGAAACACTGAACATTCTCAAGAAAACGTGCAATAGTTCAGACTTTAATACATCTATCTAGTAGTAAACAAGAACAGGGATTGCTAGGGATTGCAAAAATAGTTGTTGAAGACTACAGGAAGTGCGAAGTTTGAGTACGGCAGGTAGGAAGATAGAATCTTCTGCAGTTACTAGCTCTGATATGAGAAATATACCACACAAATGCAGGCTGGTATCAGTTGTAGAAGAATATCAGATCCAGAATAGAGGCAGAGCAAAAGATATTGACTGTTAGAATAGAGACAGACCTTTGACGCCCCACTTTACTAATGGTTTCACCATTTTAGTAAAAACAATGGATATTAATGACTGAAACACAAAACATAACATCTATATTTTATTGTATAATTGTGCTTAAGTTGATGTTGTAAACTGTAGGCAAAACTCACTTGGTAGAGTGATCTTGATTATTCTCAAGTTTTGTTTTCAGTCTACAGTCCTCAGAAAATAATTCATGCAAATGTCCTTACAAAGACCTGTCTAGGCTGAAAATTGCATGACTCTGGGGACTGAGATAGGCAGGTGAAGAAAGTTACCCCCTTATAGAATGAGACCTGAATAAGTTCTATCCCTGTTTAAGTATGTGTGTCCCTTCATGCATTAAAAAATCTGTGGGATCCAGGATTCATGGACATTTAAAATAAAGACATGCCTTTTGGAGTGTGAATATTGTGTCAACACATTACTGGTGACATGCTTCAAGATTTCCTGTATGGAATCTAATGATTCTTCAATACATAAGAATCTCAATAGTTTTGCTAGTCAATATTCATTATATAGTCACTTGGATGTAAGCTTTGAGGAATACAATTCCAACTAGGAATGATAACAAATGAGAATAGAGTACATGAAATACTTATTCATTATCCCTTGGATTTTATTGTAATGAAAATATTATGCAGTTTAATTTATAGTACATATATTTTAAATTTCATAATTTTATAAGGAAAAGCTGTGTCTAAGAAAAATTAAAAGCCATCTATATGAATGTCCAAATTTTCAAGAATGATTTCATAGCCTGGATGAAAATTGCGTGCTCTCTCCATTACCTTGCAATTTGAAGAACTGCAAAATCATGAATAATAAAAAAGGACATTAAACTTTTCAAGAAATCCAGATGGGTACCAGTGTCATTGAGAATTCCTGAGAATCACCTTGATTGCTGCTTCAGACTAGGAGCCCGAATTGAACAGTACTTATCAGTTGCAATGTATGGGCTTTAAGTTATAACCATTTTCTATAATTATATTTTTAAATTGTACAGATATTCAGTCCATATTTGTGGCAAATGAAAAACATTCAAACTTTAAAGGGTAGCATTTGGTCACTTCACTTGCCAGCCTCTATTTCTGCCTCAACTTTTAAGACTTTGGTGCCACAGGAGGAATGATGGATGGTGAATTGGAAGCCAGTGTTAACACTAACTTTTGTTGGCACTTGGCAAATCCCTTCTCTATTTTGGGCCTTAGTTTTTTCCCTTCTGCAAAATGAGGGAGTTGTACCAGATGTCCCTTTTTGTCATTATTCTATAGTCACTGATGAAGAGAAATTGCCAATGAAATCATCGGGCAGCCAGAACTCAAGTTTTTTCTGGTAGAGCTTGTGGCTGGGTATAAAGAAGGCTTTAAATCTTCATATCCAATACTAGGTAGCAGGGAAACTTGTCCATTTGTGAGTTGGGTTGCTCATCATTTCTGTTCCCTTTCTCCCCACACCATGCTGTATTCTGGGCACTCAGAGCCACTGGTTGTTATCAGTTTCCTTTGCTTCGTTGTTCTTTTGCCAGACGCTTCCCCTGCTTTTTCCACCTGGAAAACTCTTATTTGTTTTTTAAATTTTTTTTTTGACTTTTATATTTTGACATAATTTCAGACTTAGAGAAAAATTGCAAAATTGGTATAAAGAATTCTCATGGAGCTTTACGCAGATTCCCCAAATGTTCACTTTTTAACTGCATTGGTGTTATCCTCTTTCTCTCCTCCCTTCCCCCAACACATTATTTCCCTGAACCCCTTGAGTATAAGTTTCAAATGATGTTCTTTTACTCCAAGTACTTTAGTGTGGATAGCCTAAAAAATGCATATTCTCTTACCCAACTATAATATAAAAATCAGGAAGATAACATCAACAGGGCACTAGATTTATTTGGATTTTGCCAATTGTCCCAATAATACCCTTATGACAAAAGAAAATCCCAGATCATGCATTGTATTTATTATGTATCATGTCTCTTTTACTGTTTACCCTTTAGCAGGAAACAATTCCTTAGTCTTCCTTTGTGTTTTATGACACTGGCATTTTTGAAGAGATAGAGTCCTTCGATTTGTGTTTGTCTGATAGTTTCCTCAGGTTCTGAGCTTTTGGTATAAATATCACATCAGTGATGTGGTATTCTTCTCAATGAATCACATCTCGCTTTACTTTTTTAATGAAAGTCCCTTTTCATCCTCCTCCAATTCTACTCCCCTTCTAAGAGGTTACTGATTGGTATCCAGCCAGTATTTCCATTATACATTTATATATACACACCTATATATACAGACACACATATATCCTTTAAAATTATAACAAAAATGAGTACATAAGAAGCCTATTGCTCTGCAATTTTTCACTCAACTGTATGTCTTGGAGTTTGTTCTATATCAGTACATACAGATCCATGTCATTCTTTTAAAAGCAGCATAGTTTTTAAAAAATAGTATAGATGTATCCTTATTTATTTTATCCCTGATTAATATTTGTGATGTTTCCATTTGTCTATCATGAACTATCTTTGTATATACACTTAAGAACATAGGTCATTTACAGTTTTGGTGGACACTATCAAAAAGCTCCCCTAAAAGGCTTTTTCAATTTGTATTCCCGCAATCACCATGTATGAGATCATTTGCACTTTTCTGATTATTAGCGATATTGAGCACCTTTTCATCATAGTTCACAGCCTTTTGGGTTTCTTCTGTGAATTGCCTGTTGATGCTCTTTGCTATTAGAATTCTGGCTTATTGGCTTTTTTTTCCGACTATTTATTTGGCCTCCTCCTTGGCAAAAGGGGGTTTCTCCACTTCCCCTACACAGCCAGCTGCTCCCTCCTCTGCTGTCCCACAACAGTTTGTCTAATGCGCAGGCCTTCATTGGACAGACATTTCATCCTGGATCCACTCGTTCCACAGCAGTCTCCATGAGTTCACTATATGTCTGGTCTTGAGCTAGGTGCCGGGTGTAGAGGTAGGAACAGGTCATCATAGTCTCCACCCTCAAGGAGGCACTCCAGCCAGGGATGGAACCCACAACCTGGGTATGTGCCCTGACTGGGAACTGAACCAGCAACGACCTTTTGGTGTATAGGGAGATGCTCCAACCAACTGAGCCACTCAGCCAGGGTTCAAAGAGTTTAGTTTTGATAGGCAGCTTTGGGCATAGAAAAGAACATGAGTTTTGGATTCAGAAAATATTTGGATTTGAATCTGTGACTTAGAGGAAACCTCACCAAGTTACAATTTCTGTACTAGTGGAATGGGTTAACACCTCCCTTACAGAGTCATTTTGAGGACAAGAAAGAGAGAATGTATCTTGAGTGGCTAGCAAGGGCCTGTTACATAGCGGTCCCTCAGTGAATGAATAGTAACTGAAAAGCAGCTGTTAAGAGGTCAAAATGATTACTTAGTTCTGAGGTTCTAGGCACTAATAAATTGGAATAAAAGAAAGGAGGTAGCTCCTCTCTCTACAATGGAAGGGTAAGGAGTGAGTACTATGTGCTACTTGCCTAGGCCCTACTACAGCACATCCCCCATCTTGTCTGCCCTCTGTAGTAAGGCAAGCTCCTTTGCCATGGCCTTCACCCCAATTCTACTAGTCACTGTTGTTGTAGCATCGCCCTGGGGAAAGCAGGTGCTTCCTTCCTCAAATAAATGGGCTCTTTAGAACATTCTCTCTAAGAGAGGATCCAAGATAGCTGTGCATGCCGCCAACCATGATCTCAAGAAGTGCAGACCAGAGACAGCAACAGGTGGAAAGAGAAATACTGTGTGTGTGGCAACCTCAAAGGGAGAGACTCAAGAGACCTGGATTGCAGACATAGTTCTGCCTCTGCATGGTGACTTGTGGCACTTCCTCCCTTCTGGATTTCAGTTTCCACATCACTGCAATAGGAGACTGGATTTCATGATTTCTAAAAGCCATTTAAATGAGAATTCATCATGTAAAGGCAGGGTGAATTCCTCCTCTGCAAAATGTCTTTCAATTTTACCTTTTCATGGTACCCTGTCCTTCTTCCTAGCAGTTTCCATAATTTTAATTAAAATTTCTAGTTATTTTCTTGGCCGAACTCTTAGACTTGTAACTAAATTATCTGTATTTTGTGTTCCCAGCTAGAGTTAGGTCTATGAGATCAGGGGCTTTAAAAAAATTTACCCCTATATCTGCAGTTGACAGCACTGCCTGCCATAAATGGCCAAAAGAACCAATGTCGAACTTGTCTTTCAGGACTGCTGTCAAGGGCCAGGGAATTGATGAAGTGCTTCTCTATTTGTAAAGTTGTACAGATGGGTTTATTATTACTAAGTATTAAAGTACGAGCAGAGGAACCAAAGCTAAAGTTTCCCAAACACAGTCACGTGGGAGACTTCCAAAGGACCGGTATTCACTTCATTCTTTAGCAAGAGTACAGCTCCTCAAGGTTCACTAAGAGTTAAACCTGTGGCCTTGTAAGAAAAACAGAACCGGAAGTGCCGCACTGTGAACTAAGTTCAGCTTCAAACTAGAGGTGGAAGCTACCTGCCTAAGGTCACCTAGCGCACAAGTGAAATTAAATGCAAGGCGCCCGAGAGGAGGCTTCGCCCTCCCTGGGGGGGCGGTTCTCTGGGTCTGCCGGGTAAGCCAACAGCCGCGTTGGCCCTTGACCGTACCGATCTCTGCTGGGATCCCATGCCACGCGGTATAGGGAGGTTGACCCACAAGATCCAGAGAGGAGGAGGCGGAGCCGGTTCTGAAACCCGAGCAGGTGCATCATGGGAGGTGTAGTTTTTCTCAAGCGCACGTGAGGGTGCAAGCTCCCGCCAGGTAAGTAGCATCTCTTTCGCGCAAGTCATTCAAACAAAGTGTCCTCTATTATAGATGCAGCCTACATACCTTCGAAAGAAGCAGTGAAGGAAAAAGGGGAACAGCAAGGAAAGAAAACCAAAAGATTATTAGCAGGGGAGGAAAGGGTTAATAGATGTTACGCATGCGTACAGAGAGCCCTCAGGGTGGGCGGGGACGGAAGACCAATCCCGGGAGCTGTGTTTTCCCCGGAAGTGCCTTCCCTCCTCCCTGGTCCGCGCGGACGCGATTTCCTTACCTCATTTGTCCTCGCCCCTCCCCGTCCCTCTACGCGTTTTGGTTCCTGGTTGGTGCTTCCCGGTCGCAGCCGCGGCAGTGAGTATGTGTGTGACGGACCCCGAGCTGCCCGTGATCGGGGGACCCCTGCCCGTCCCCCGCCTCGCCCACCGTGCTGTGGAACTAGTGTGTGTTCCCTCGCCGGCCTCCGCGTTCCATGTCTGTCCCCCACTCGTGGAGGGCGCGCGGTTCGTGGCCCCTCAGTGCAGCTCTGCCCCACACTGCTTAGCTGACGGGCTGGGATGTCCCCCTTTCCCTGCCGGGCCAAAGCTCGAGGTCGTTGTTCCGAAAGGGCAGGGCGCCCGTGGCCTCGGTGAGGGTGGCAGTTTTTCCTGTTTCACCTCCACTACACCCAAGATTCCCCTGTCTTTGGGGAAAGCCGGCCAGTCAGTTTAACGCGGAGGCGCCACCTCACCTTGATGGGGCCTGGCCTGTGAGAACCTAAGAGTCCTGGGCCAACTTTAGCCTCTGTTGTCAGAAGCAGTACCTGCAGGACCGGAAAAATTTCGGGAGATGTACCCCTTCCCTTATGTGAAACGGGGAGATGTGGACGGTGTTCGTGAAGATTCCCTTTATCCCTCACATCTTGTGAGCCTACAGTAAACTTCAACTTTAAGGAAGAGTTGCTGGTGCAGTTGGAAAACAGGCTGGGAATCAGCATGCATGAGGTGTAGCCGCGGGTCTGTCGCAGATTAGCTGGTGACTCTAGAAATCTCATCTTTGGGCTGAATTTGCTCTTATTTCAGGTTACAGGGTTTAATTAGATCTTTCAGGCACAAAGAATAAATAAGTTTCCCAGACCCCGTTTCTCTGTGTAGAAAATGAGAGCGTTAAATTTGGTGACTCGGGTCCCTTCCAAAATTCGACTTCGTGTTTTGAATACTTAGGCCATCACATCCAAAGACTTTTAAGGGGGCTTCTGTGTGTATATTTCCGACAGCATTATGCTTTTGGCACATTCAGTATTGCTGCTTTCTAGAGAATCTTGACGGTAGGGAATGAACTGAGGAAGAAGGGGAAGTGATCATTGTTAAGGTAGTTACAAGGATACGATACTGCATAGCAAAAGGAAAAAGAGGCGAAGGAAGTGCTTTGAGATAGGATTAGTTACATCATAAGAGGACTTTATGTATCCCAAGAACACCTAGACTTATCTGAGTAAATTTAGCATAATTTTCTCCACCAGCATCTTGTATTCTCCCTCTTTTTGTGACTTGTTTCACACATTTGGGTTCTTCTCTACTCCAGCCAGATTTGTTCCAAGTGCAAGTGACATTTGAAGAATGGACAGACATTTTAACACTAGAGTCAACTTAGTATTTTTAAAAATTTGTCAATGTCAGGATAGCTCACTAAAAGTAAGTCAGATTTTAAAGTTGAAAATAAACTCTATTAGTCACTTTCCAGTGAAAACTGGGTTTAAAAATTAAGCTGCAAATCTAAATCTCGAGATAGATACCTCTGCTATCAAGAAGAAATATGTAGGCTCAAAGTTGTTTGAAAGGAAGTAAGAGCAGAACGATCAGTTGGTACATTATTAGAACAGAACTATTGATTTTAAAGATTGTGTAGTAAAATGTGAAAGCTTCTGTAAGTCTTCAGTTGCCTAGTTTAAAAATCCAGCGAATGAATGCTGCTCCCACTTTTGTTATTTTATTTTTTATTTTTTGCTCCCGCTTTTGAATGTTGAGAGCCTTTGTAGTTATTCTCTGTGACTGTTTTATATTTGTTAAGCCATTTTAATCGTTTAGGTAGGTTTCATTCCCAAACTAATGTTTTGGTTTCTTAACATAACCTAAATCTTTTTTGGTCATGGAATTGCTATACTCTGAGTACCAACTTGGGAGGATTCTGGGTGGTAAACTGACAAAGTCAGATGGTGTGCTTTGCCTTCCAATTCAAATGCTTCTTCCATGGTTTTTATACTCCATTGGGAAGTAAAGTGGATATCTGTGAAGTAAATTTAGGTGTTAGAACCAATTTAAATATAGCTTTGAAGGAAGATTTTTATTTTTTAATCTTGAAATTATTTTTAAAAAGTCTTAGTGAACACTCTGCTGAGTCAGAAATGTGAATTGGTCCTAGTTATATTCTTAACTAGCTATAAAACCTTGGGTAGGGCTCCTTATCTCTTTGGACCTCAGTTTCCTTATATGTAGATTAAGATCTTGTGTGAGATTATATGAAAGGTCTCTACCAGATTTAAAATTTTGTGATTCTTATAGGGACCTCATGTTATCCAATTAAGTATGCTTGACATCAAAAAGCTGAGAAACCCTTCTGAATTAAGACATATTTCATATTTATCTTCTGAGTATATACCTTTAAAAAAAAATGAATGCATTTGAATGTAATTAAAGTTGTAACATAAACCAAAATAGCCTCAGGCAAACCCTAACCCTGACATACATAAACTACGTGAATAGAAGAGCAAGTTATGCTGAGCACAGTTTCCAAGTACAGAAGATGCAAAATCCTCTTAAAGGCCATAGGGGCTAAATTGTTAAATTCATTTTTCTACGTTTCAGGGAAAGAGATAAACCCTTAGACCCAAGGAAGTGAGTTTTTATTATATTTATGTAGTTTATTTTTGGCATACATTCACAGGTGTGCCGATGGCTCTATTCTTAATCCCTTTCCTTTGGGATGACTCCAAGAGTAGTACATATTTGCAACTCTGTAATTTAGCTCTTTAATTTTTTCTGTGCTGCACCGGAATTATGTTTTATCTTAAGTCCACACTGGATCCTCAGGATGGATCCAGTGAGGATTTTGAAGGAAGCATAATTCCTTTGACTTCTTTTGGAATTAATTTACCTATTAAATAAAAAGGAAAGGATTCATCTTTTATTTGAATCCCTCTGAGCTAACATTTCAATATAAACTGATAAATGCTATGAGCATTATTATTCAGACAGCCACATTAAACTAGTATGACTACAGGATAGCAACCTGAAGGACAGTGCAAGAAGGAAACAGGTAAAAATGTGCCTTTTGAAAAAAAGGGAATTAAAAGTTTGTTTCTCTTTCCTCTTGTCCTTATTGACATGTAATTGACAAATAACATTGTGTAAGTTTAAGGTGTACAACATGATTTGATACACATATATATGATTACCACATTAAGATTAGTTAATACATTCATCACCTCACATATTTCCTTTTATTTTTTCAGTAAGAACTTTTAAGATCTCTCATAGCAGATTTCATGTGTATAGTACAATATTGTTAATTAAGAATTTAATCATGTTTTTCTTAAAATCTAGCTTTATTCAGGTATAATTGATGTACAACCTTGTATAAGTTTAAGATATACAACAAAAGTTGTTCTCTTTATTTTTGTATTTAATTCCAGTAATACCGTTATTGGCCCTTATTTATTTGATTCTTGGAGTCAGCTTTGCCACCAAAGCTACCATCAGAACCCCCCTGACATTTTGGGCAGAGACTTGGTAAACTGAGAAAATAGTTAATCTTTCTAAATTATATCTGTATAGGTAAAAGGGAAGTAGAAAGGATAAATCGTTACTGTTGTTGTTGTGTAGGCTGTCCCTGGTTTTTGAACAAACATGAGTTATTTTTGCAGAGCACTCATTTTGATCAGTATCCCATCATTACCTAATTGAAACATCTACTGTATAGATTTTCGGTTGATGATATGAGAATGGCTGGAGTAGTTGGAGAGGAGTGCAAAATCTATCCCATCATAATTTCCATATTTTAGGCACATATTAGATTTATCAGAGCTGAAGAACAAATGCCTGATAATTTATTCATTCATTTATTCTTTATTAATTCAACAGACACTTACAGAGGTCCTGCTTAACAGCAGTTACTCTGCTGGGTTTTGGGGATCCATTGTTTAACCAAATGCATATAGTTCCTGCCCTCCTGGGGTATGTGACCTGTACTTGTGGGAGATTTACTTTAAATTAGTAATTAGAAATGTGTTGAGTGTTTTTAAAGTGCTATGAAAACCTGTGAAAGGGGGCGCCTGATTTAGTGTGGTGGGTCAAGGAAAGCTTCCCTGAGAAAGTGATGCTTAAGCTGAGTTGAAGTATGATGGGATTTGATATGTACAGTTGGAAAGTAAGAGGAGGGCACCCAGAAAACCCCTGGAATTATCTTTTGGAGGACTGGCGCCTTGTATTACAGGCTTCCCCGCTGGACAAGTGTTTAGTCCACCAGTTGGAATTGTTGTGAGAGGCTGCGTTTGGCTTCTGTGAATTTTTTTTGAAGATTCTCATCGTTTTTGCCCATTTCATGATGGGTGATTTACGAGTGCACCTGCCCACATCGCACTGAGTGTTCAGCAGTTTTAACCAAAAAATAGCACGACCTCTGTGCCCCACCCTCCCTGTTCACCAGATCTCACCCTGAGTGAACTTTTTTTGTGTCCCCAGATGAAAAAAGTCCTCAAAGGGGGGGAACAAAAAACGGCAGGACCACTAAAAGGCATCAAAATCAGTGAGTTCAAAAACTGTTTTGAGCAGTGGAAAAAAGTCTTGATAGGTATATTGCTTCAAATGGAGAGTAGTGTGAAGATGACTGAAGTTTAAACATGTAAGAATAAATACACAGTTTCTTATAAATAAACTCCAGATTTTTTTGGGTCGTGCCCCCCCCCCCCCCCCCGTAAAGTTCTCTGAAAGCTAAGAGTTTTGCCTCAATTTTAGGTCCTTAGTAAGTTTATATTTTATATATTTCTTTATAGCTGGCACAGAAGTAAACCAGGTTTATCAGATATTTTTTTTTATTTATTTATTTTTGGTCAAGGATTAGAAAACCACGATATTAATTTTTAAAACAGTAAAAGTCTACACAAAAACAGTAAATATAATTATTATCCATTGAAGATTTTAGTCATAGTTGAAGTAATATTCCTATATGAAGATGTATACCTGGAAAGGTGAGATCCAGAACCAAAGTGAAAATTAAGAGTGGATGGAATAGTGAGAATTAGCTAAAATATATTTGTGATTTTTATCATTTTGGTGAAAAAGTGTTTGGTGTCTGAAGCTGTGGAACACAACCTGTTTTTCCTTTCCAATATGGCTGTAAAATATGACATGTCCTTTAAAAACTATAACTTATTTGTTGGTAGTAATTTTCATTTGGGAGAGGTGGGCTTTATTAGAGTAGGCCATAATTAGATTTGGAAATCCTTGAAAAAAAAGGTACTGTAAGAGAAAAAGTTAATGTAATATGTCATTGAGAAAAGTTGTAGCCTTTGTATAAAAGTTCACACTAAACAGGCCTGGTCTGAGCTTTTAAAATACATTCTTTGTATGACTTTCTCTTTTACAGCATCACAGTTACCAACCTTCCATGATGTTTGGTGGTTATGAGACTATAGAAGCATATGAAGATGACCTTTATCGTGAAGAGTCATCTAGTGAACTGAGTGTTGATAGTGAAGTGGAATTTCAGCTGTACAGCCAAGTTCATTATGCCCAAGATCTTAATAATGTCGTTAGAGAGGAAGAACATGAAGAAAAGGACTCTGGGGATTCTGAATCATCTAGTAGTAAGCCAAATCAGAAGAACTTAATTATTCTTTCAGATAGTGAGGTCATCCAGCTCTCTGATGGGTCAGAGGTCATCACTTTGTCTGATGAAGATAGTATTTATA
>PVJD01008439.1:0-72488 GCA_004026545.1 Mormoops blainvillei
AGAAACTTTGCAAGCTAGAAGGGACTGGTGAGAAGTAGTCAAGGTGATGAAAATCAAGGACCTACAACCAAGATTACTCTATCCAGCAAAGCTATCATTTAGAATTGAAGGGCAGAGAGAGCACTTCTCAGACAAGGTAAAGTTAAAGGAGTTCATCATCGCCAAGCCACTATTATATGAAATGATAAAGGGAATTATATAAGAAAAGGAAGATCAAAATGATGAACATCAAAATGGCAATAAATTCACAACTATCGTTAATTAAATCTAAAAAAACAAACTGAGTAAACAACCAGAAGAGGAACAGAATCATAGATATGGAGACCATTTGGAGGGTTATCAGCTGGGAGGGGGAAGGGGGAAAATGGGGGCAAAGGTGCAGGGATTAGGAAGCACAAATTATTAGGTACAAAATAGACAATGGGATGATAAGAACAGTATAGGTAATGAAGGAACTAAAGAACTTTTATCCACGACCCATGGACATGAACTAAGGGGGGTATTGCTGGAAGGAATGGGGATACTGGGTGGAGGGGGCCAAAGCGGAAAAACTGGGACAACTGTAATACCATAATCAATGAAATATATTAAAAAATAAACAACTTGGAAAAGAGGCACTGCCTCTATTGAGGAAATTGTAGTCAAGGGGCCCTGGCTATAGAATCACCAAGGAAACAAACAAACAAAAAATACTAAGGACAGGAAGAATCAATCTTTGTAATGTACCACATGCAGAGGACACCCAATATCAGATTGCATCTTTATGATTAGATCAAACTATTTTTGTCATTTGTTTCTTCCTCCTTCCTTACTTGGTTCACCCAAGGAGCCAGAGATAACCTAGTTGTTGAGTGGGGTGGTGGGGCATTTGCAGAGGAGGGAAAAGAGCTAACTAGAGAGGAAAGAAAGAAAAAGCTGAGCATGCTTCCTTTGCCACTGAAAACTTCTAGCCTGAAGCACTGAAGCAGGCATGAGCTGGGGGACAGATTTCCCTCTTAAAGAAGTTCATAGCTTTCACTACTACACATGATTAGACTTTTTAAACACTAAAATGAGACTACCACTGGCCCTCAAAAATAAAAATGATAATAAGAGAATATTCTGAACAAGTTTATGCCAATAAATTTGACAATTTAGGTGAAATGAACACTCTTTGAAAGAGAAAAATTACCAAAGTTCATTGAAGAAGAAATAATCTGAATAATCCAATATCTATTAAAGAGATTGAAATTGTAGTTTAGTGCATTCCCACAAAGAAAATTCCAGTCCCAAATGACTTCTCTGAGAAATTCTATCAACCATTTAAGGAAGAAATAATACCAATTCTACACAAATTCTTCCAGAGAACTGAAGGGAAGAGGGGATTCTTTCCAGCTCATCCATGGCTTCATTATCTTGATTTTGGTGATAGAGTCAAGGGTGTGAACATGCCAAAACCTATTAAATTGTGTGCTTCAAATATGTGCAATTTCTTGTATGTCAATTGCACCACAATAAAGGTGTGAAAACAGCTAAATCAGTACTTAGAGACAGTCATAACATTCTCAATGCTTATAGTAGAAAAAGAAGCTGTCAAATTAATGATGTAAGCTTCTACCATATGAAACTAGGAAAAGAGAAAATTAAATTCAAACTAGCAGAGGGATAGAAATAATAAAGATAAAAGCAAGAATGAATAAAATCGAGGTTTCCATTTCTGGCCACAATGAAGTATATCTACTATAGCCTCTCTCTCCTACTTATTATTGCAACTAAAAACTCTGGACAAAATATATAAAGCAACTACTTGAGGATTCTGACAAGTAAACAAAAGTAGGCAGACTCTGAAGGTGAAGCAAAAATTGGAAAAGCAGCCTGTACATCAGTCAGTTTCTTTTTTGCCCCACTCTTTTTTTACAAGACTTTGTCCCAATTGCATATGAACCTCCATAGGACATGAGCTCATCCAAGGCTATGCATATAAGGAAAGCAAAGAGTCATACGAAATCTTTAAGAATGGAACTAAACTAAGATTTAAACCACAGCCGAAGTCTGAGAGTAACCCCTGAGTAACACGTGAATGAGACAAACCTGAAGCAGGACAGTAAAGGCTTTGAAAACTGTACGAAGACTTAAACCATCACCCAAGTCTCACATTAACCCTTAATGGTGCATACACAACCCAGGTCCAAAGGAACACAGCAAAGGCTTTGAAAACTAAACTGACTGGAATCAACATCCAGAGGTGAGACAAGACTAGTGGTTTAAATCTAGCCAGGTTTATTACATGATAAACAAATATTTTTAAAAAACAATCACCAGTATCTAAAATAGGACCTAAAATTATTCAACATAACAAAGAACCAGTAAAATAAAGAAGATAAAAATAAAAGTTTAACAAAAGTTGTGAAGAGCTGGGGAGCAGAAGACCAACGTTTGAGCTAAATCCTTCTTTCATAGAAGGGAGCTAAAACTGAAAGCTTCAGAAATCCAGGTGTGACAGTATTCCCTGAACCTAGAGAGGTGCTCATTAGAAGAATTAAAAAAACAGAAACCATGAGAAGAGGCTGCACTTGGAGGTGTGACTGGAAATGCGCTAGGATGACTCTGAATAATGTATTGTTCCGCACTTCTACATAAAACATGAGCCCCTATTACTTTTAATATTGTATAATTTTTTATATGGGGGAATTGGGACTCTAAAGCTGGACTGTTCCTCTAGTCTGTTTTTCCTTCTTCCAGGATACCACTGAAATGACAATGAGATTTATAGTCATTACAATCCTTGGAAACACTGGAAGTTGAGAAAAGCATGCCACCAGCACATCAAAAATCCTGGTGAATCTTTACAAGGCAGCAGATATGGGAATGACTGAGCAATAAAGAGGAAACTGTAGTCCAAAATGTCCCTGGGAGTAGCTACAGGAAGGCGGGTGCACGCTTGCACAGGGAGTCTCTGAGAGAGAGGATGCCTCTTCCCAGTAGCCATGAGCTCTAGGGAAGGCACCCAGGAGTCACCTGGGATCAGCTGGGCCAGTGTCTGACTATACCTGGAGCTCTGACACTAAACAGCTGTTGAAAACCAGATTCAGATTCACTCAATTTGAGGTGGTCCCAGGAGCTTGCATTTCTACTTCGAGTTCACGCCATGCCCACGCTGCTGGTCCATGAGCCACGCTGAATAGTAGCAACATTCTAGATAGACTTCTTTGGCATGGGCATGCTGAGCGACCACTGTGAGTGGCTGAAAAAAAGAGGAAGACTAACAATCTAAAGAGTGTCTCAATCCCCATAAGGGGCACAAAAACAAACAAACAAACAAACAAACAAACAAACAAACCCAAACAGACAAGGAAAAGAACAGCTCTGACCAGTACTGAGATATGGCTCACTGAAGCCTGCCACCATAAAGTAGTGTACTGTTCAGTTTTTATTTCTTTTTTAAATAAATAGATAATACAAAAGACAAAAGAGTTGAGTGGGAAGGAAGTACTAATAAGAGAAGGAATCTGAAACCAGGCAGCATCAAGTCAACTTTGGAAGAGTCTGAGAGGAAATGAGAAAAGAGACCTGTGTGAATGTTGACACTGTTCATTCCCACCGTGAGGGCAGACATAGACATGTGGGTACCTGGCCTGGTAGAGGTGGAACATCACTAGCAAAGCTATTTTGTCCAAACCAACTCTAATAAACCAGGTAGGATTGTTTCCCTGAGGTTGAAGAGAAGATTCCAAGTTTCAACTTAAAGGGCTCACCTTATAGCAAATAAAGAGGAAACATCATGCCTGCATCTACTTCTCTTCTGATGAAAATGCAAATACCCAAGAGAGAGGAAAGCCCTAGGTTCCAGAAAAGAAGGAAAAGGTAGGAGAAAAGGCTTGGTACTCTCACTAGCAAACCAGGATGCCAGAAGGTAGAGATGGGATCTAAGAAATAGCAGTGACTTCACTCTGTCTGAACCCCCAACCAAAATAAGGGGCTTCTACAAGGTTAGTAAGTGGGGACTTCCTATGGATATCACAGCAACTTGTTTCATCAGACCTGAGTAATGTCCTTTAGGCTGGGACTCTGAGAAGAGTTCCTGGGCACACCCCCAAGGCCAAGTCCTCAAAGCTCTGCTGGATTGCCTCTGCCCTGTCCTGACTGGCTAGCACATGCTCACCTGGACAGCTCTGCATTGTGGGTTCTCCATCTGCCCTCTTTCCCTTTTCTCCTTGTCCCAACCTGAAGATTACATCTGGTTTAGCTACCAGGTATCCTGTAGAGAGAAAATGACACAGGATTTCTTTGTTAGTAATGGGGGCAGTCTAGAACCGAGGCCCATCCTTGCAGGCTGAAGATGGTCTGGCTTCAATGACTGTCCCATGAGCACAGCTATTTGCCCCTAATGCAGGACATTCACATAGAAGGTGAGAGAACAAACATACTGTGCAGGGCGCAAACAGGATTATGAATTCTTGACAGTGAGCCTAGGACCAAATTAATTCAGGACTTCAAAGACTCCTGAGTGTGCAACAGCCAAGGGGGAGACATGAGTGGAGGGTGTTCTAGTCATACCATGGAGCAGTCCCTCACCCACAGAGACCAGGTGGCTATAGTTCTCCAACATGACATCCCTGTAGAGGTTCTTCTGAGTAAAGTCCAGTTGCTGCCACTCATCCAGGGTAAAGTCCACAAACATGTCCCTGAAGGTCAATGATTCCTATAATAGCACATTCCTCTTTAGCCTAGAGTGAAGGGTTCAGGGGACTAGACATATATAATATATATCAAGTGCCTACTCAGTGACTATCTTAAGTATTTCGATCCTCGCCCCCACCCAGAATCCTGACACATGAGGACAGTAAGGCACACAGAGTGTAAAGTTACTCACCCAAGGTCATACAACAAAAATTAGGGATTAAAATCCATGTGGTCTGCTATCCAAACCCACATTTTTAAACATGACACTGCATTGCCTTTCCCTATATAGTTGTTCTTATGTTGTTCACTACCCACAATTTGACATAGTATAGGATATAGAGTGTTTATGTATCAAAATTATTTTAAACTTTATGAAAAAATCAGATCAAGTGTTAGAAATATCTTACCCTGGAAATTCATTCTTTCAACACATATTTATTGAATAGTGACCAAGCTAAATTTTGAGGATGTAAAGATTAATAAAAACAAAGAGATCCTGAACTGAAGGAGTTTCAGTATAGCAGAGGCAAAAGAACACTTAGAAACTCATATATGAGAGGGAGGGAGTGAGGAAGGAAGAGAGGGAAGGCTGTCTGCCTTCAGAGGGCAATGACAGAGGTAGGACTAGGAACAGAGGGGAAGAAAAAGTCAATTCTCCTTTGGGCTGACAAAGAGGCTTTGCACAGGATATAAAACTAGAATAAACAGTTCTAAACACAGCTACTCAATCATGACTGTGAGATAACAGAAAATATATATATTGGTCTCTGCCCCTGATTCCTGTCACAGAGCTACTAAAACCCTTGTAAATTCCCAAGTGATAAGAGCATTAGGAACATCTTTTGTTTTAATGAGGTTGCTCTTGATTGGCTCCTGAATGGGGACTGGTCACCAGAAAGGCCAAGCCATGATTAGATGCTTGGCATTTTCAGCCCCAACTACCATCATAAAGAGAAAGAAGCAGGGTTGGAAATGGAGTTAATAATTGATCATACCTGTGTGAGGAAACTTCAAAGAAATTCCTACAGTAAGGGATTCAGGAAGCTTCCAGGTGAGTCAACATATCCACATACTGGGAAGGTGACACAGCTCAACTCGATTAGGACAGAAGCTTCTGTACTCAGGACCCTATCAGACCTTACTGCATGTATCTTTTCATCTGAATATTCATCTGTACCCTTTATCATATCCTTCATATGTTTACCTGAGTTCTGTGAGCTACTCTAGGAAATTAACCAAGATGGAGAGTCACTGGAACCTCTGGGATCCATAGCCAGTTGGTCAGGAACACATGTGTAGGGGACAGTCTTTTGAGACTGAGCCCTTAACTTGTAGGATCCAACAGTATTTCCAGGTAGCTAGTGCTAAAATTGAGTTAAATTGTAGGATATCCAGTGACAGAGAATTGCTGGCTGTGCAGAAAAACCTCCACACATTTGGTGACAAGAAATGTCAGAAGTGAAGTGTTCTGTGTGAGTAGTCAAGGAGACACATAGGAGAGACACAGGAAAGAAAGACACAGTGGGGAAGACCTGGGTCTTCCCCTACTCAGAGGGAGACTGAACTGGGTTTTTCCTTTACAATTACCAATCGTTCTAATCTTACCTAATCAACCATGAGACACCCAACAGGAAGCCGATGGCTCTGTGTCTGGCCTGGTCAACAGATTGAGATAAAAAGGGAGATCTCTGTTTGGCTTGTCACCATCAAACAAAAACTCACTTTTCTAAGTGCCTGAATTCCTATCAGAGGCCAATAACCCACTTATTTACACTCTTGAATTCAAGATCTTGGATACAATCCTGCCACACCAACACTTGGTGGTCTTGAATTCAAGGAGACATTTTGCACCCACAAAGACCCAAAAGGTATTAAATGACACCAGCTTTACTCAGCTCTGCAGAAGACTATGAGACAGAAAACAGGGTGTGCAGAGGGGTGTTGACTGGCATGTATTGCCAGCAGGAGTTCTCAGAGCATCGCATCCCTTCCCCAAACCCCTCCCAAATCATGGCTAAGGTGCTAGGGACCATGACCACACTGGTAAGGACAAGGAGCCACCTGACTTAGAAGCCCTAAGCTGTCAAAATTCAAGATGCACAGCCTTTGACCTAGAATTCTCACCTCTAGAAAATTATCTTCCAGGTAAGATATGGATACAAACTGAAATGTACATGGATATGTATTTCTATGTTGTTTATGCCATTAAAAGGCTAGAAATATCCTAAATGTACATCCCTGGCAGAAGATAAACATATAATGGTATTTCCAACCAGTGGAATATCAATCAGCCATTTTGTAAATGGGATACAACCTTGGGTGATTTCATCCTCCAGGGAATGTTTGGCAATGTCTGTGAAAAACTTTCATTGTCGTGACAAGGGGAGTAGGCTGGGGGTGCTGATATCAAGAGGATAGAGGCCAGTGATGTTGCTAAGTACCCTCCAGTATACATGAAAGCCCTCCACAACATAGTATTATCTGACCTAAAATGCAAAGAGTGCTGATTTGAGAAAACCTAATTTTCTGGGTCCAACCTAATACACGGTGAAGTGGAATGATCATAAAAAGGACCAGAATGTGCTGCAGTATGTGAAAAAGAAATAAAAAGGAAAAGGGATTCTTATATCAAGATAGATAGATGTGCATACTTGATCCCTGAAGAATATAAAAATGAAGGAGACACGGGGACAGGGTAAGAGGGAGAAATATTTTTCACCTTTTGTTGAACAAGGTTTTTGTTTGAATTTTTATAATGTACAAATTACTTTTTTAAATGCTCAATTCAATTTATTAATACTCTATTCAGAATATTTTTTTAGAATTTTAGTATGCATATTCTTAAGTGAAAATGGTCTGTGATTTACATCGTAGTATCTCCTTCAAGTTTAAGGTTAAGTGACTTCATACAATGAATTGCATTCCTTTTCATCTTTCAAGAGCCTGGAAAAGTTTAACATACAAATGACCTGGTCTCTAAAATTTTGTGAAAGTGGTAATTATCTAGGATTTGGGAGGGCTTATTTGAAGTGTGAATACCTTTGACTTAAAATTCCGACTTCCAGGCATATTCTCCATAAATACCTGTACTAATGGACAAATAGATACATAGAAAGTTGTTCAAGAGGCACTGTTTCTAATAGAAAAAGAAAATTAAAAACCCAAGTATCGGTGAAGAGAGAAAAGGTTAAATGATACATCCATACCACAAAATAGGAACTGAAATAATCTTTATGTATTGATGAGGAGCATCACCCAGAATATATACTGGTGGGAAAATCGAGATGGGTATGGTGGCAGGATGGCATTGGTGCAAAAACACATACGACATTGCATATGTATCTGTTTTTAGTTAATTTAACTGTTAAAATGCATCCATACCATGTTGGCATCAAATTGTTAACAGTGCACATCTTGAGGAAGAATGTGGTGCTGGAGGTGAGGGAGAAGAAATGGGGATGCTTAGGCTACTATTTTTCATGATTATTAAAACATTAAGCATGAATTTACTTTTATTAGTTTAAACATAATGAAAAAGCAAAAGTGAACTGGAAGTGAAGAAATGGAAGAAGCAAGATGAGTCTAGTATTTAAACAATCTTCTCAGAAAAAGAAAAGAAAAAAGATGAGGTGAATTTCCCAGAGGAAGAAGCAGATGAGAAAAGTCTTTGTCTTTCTATTTTTTCTTATTATTTTTAAAAAGATTTATTTATTTATTTTTAGAGAGAGAGGAAGGGAGGGAGAAGGAGAGGGAGGAAAACATCAATGGGCTACCTCTGCTCCCAACCAGGGACCTGGCCTGCAAGCCAGGTATGTGCCCTCATGAGGAATCAAACCTGTGACCTTTAGGTTCACAGAGCAATGGTCAACCCACTGAGCCACCGCAGTCATGGTTATCTTTTCTTATTCTTTTTTTGTGGGGAAGGTAAGGATTGGAGAAACCTGAGGTGGATTACAGATCGAACAGAAGACAGCCACAGCAGAGGGAATTAACAGATTTTTCAAGGTTTCATTATAGATTCCCCAAAGTTGCCTCAAGCTCACTAGAAATAAAGTAGGGGTAAATGAAGAACTCACCTGGGACATGGCCATCCTGTTCTGCCCTGGATAAAGACTGAAGATCTACAAAGGCAGAATTAGGAGGGTCAAGATCAGTGAATACAATCATGAGACCATAATCATCAATCTAACAGTAATTATCTTGAACCCTGGGTAAAATGATCTGGAAACATGGTCTGGTAGCGCCAGCCTATTCCCTTGAGATGTTGCTAAGCACATGTGGTTTTGCACATGAATTTTTATTTTTATTTTTTGCTTCTTGGACAGATGCATAACTTGTGCTTAAAAACATCTACTTAGAAGCTATTAATAACCTGGTACCTGCTTTCTCTTAATAATTCTATTCCTGGAAATCATAAAAAAGCAATCACGAATGTTTCCACCATTCAAAAATTTGGAATCAACTAAACCTCTAGCAAAGGGGACTCCATTAAAAAATAAGAAACACAAATAGGAATACCATGTGGGCTTTTAAAATGCTGTGGCATCTTGTTTTCATTTCTTAACATGTTTAAAAGCAGATTATAAAAAAGCAACTGCAGTGTGATCCCATTCATTAAGCAGTATGTATGTACTAAGGAAGGTCAGTCTGGAAGAGCATTTGTTAAAATGTTGACAGTTACGTTTGAGTGATCTCACCTTTCCTTTTTGTTTACTTGCATTTTCTCATTTTTGCAATGAGTATTAATTACTAGTCAAATAAAAATTAAAAATTATCACACTGAGTCCTATAGGTGACAGACCCTGAGCAAAGTCTGGAGGACAGGGACACCTTGCTGTGGTTTGGAGGAAAGAAAAATCAGGGCGAGAGGGCTGGGAGGTGAGGAGCTCAGCACCAGTCAGTTCCAATGGACCTGGAAACCACTGACCTTGTCCTTCATTGGCCCACCACTGTCCTGTTCCTGTCCCATCCTTTCTCTCTTTCCCATGATTTCCATTTGGTTGCCATGTTCTTCCTTCTTGGGCAGTTTTGAAAAGTTTCAGCAAGGAACTTTTGTGCAGAGTAACCGTTACTGCTGTAGTAATCCCTGTGGCAGCATTGAGACAAAAGAGTTTAGTGCCTGTAGCTTAACAAGCCATGTTTGCAGGCCCAGTTAGAGTAGCACCAACAGAAGGCAGCAGAACTGTATGACAACATACCTAGCAAGGACCCTGAAATTGAAAATGATATGAAACTAAAAACAAATTTTTAAAAACCTATTCTGCACTTTAGGCAGTGTAGAAAAGATTTAGCATTTCACCCACAAGACTGGCTCAAATCCAGAAATAGCCAATGGCAAAAGAGGGGAGCATAACGCTGTGTGAACAGGTGTGTCAGGAGAGAAGAAAGCCCTGTAAGGCTGGTAGTGATGCTTCCCAGCTTAATCCTGACCTCAAAGGCAGTACAGCAAGGCACCTCCTTCATGGCAGCACATTCCTATCCATCTCCAACTTTCATCTCTCCAATAGCAGTCCAATTGCCCAGTCCTTCAGTATGGCTGGGTGTTGAGCCAGCATGCCAACCATGCTCTCTCAGCTGGAGGGAGGGACAGAGGCCACTGTGGGTCCCGTTCTCCTAGGATGTGCTGTCCTGTAAGTCTCCTCTCTCTTCCCTGAGCATTTGGATCTGGGTTCTGGGCTGGTGCTTCTCCTCTTATTCCCCTTAGAAGAGCTCTCTGGTTCCTGAGGAGGCAGAACCAAAGAGTTCAAAGACAAACACATCTTAGTTGGGACCATCACTTCAGCAGCAAATATCTGTCTCTGACCTGGGGAACTCACCCTCTTCTCAGGCCTCAGGCTGAGTCTTCTGTAGACTAAAGAAGCCCAGGGCAGATAAGCTGGAATCTGAAGTTGATGAGCAGTGGTCTCAGTTATATACCCTGACCCTGGAAACACAATGACCACACAGGAGATACAATTAGCAACCTCTATGATGGAGGGAAGTTGAAGAAAACCCAAGTGTTTTACTGGACACCAGGAGGCACAGTACCTCATTCTAGTTTTAAGTGTTAATATTTGGTAAGAGCTCAATTATTGCCAGACCAGGAGCCAAACACTGCCTTACTTCAGAAGAGTCTGGGCTCTGGAACCAAACAAATTGTGTGCTCTGCCACTTTTATTCAACTAAAAAGGCAAGTGCCTACTATGTGCCTGTCCTACTTTCTTCGAGTTCGAGATACATCAGAGAACAAAGTATCAGAGTTCTCTTATCTTGCGGAGCTATATTGTAGCAGAGGAGACAAGAGAGTTGTCTTATCAAACTTGATAAATAAGTTTAGGTGCATTAGAAAGGCATAGTGCTAGATGGTAAAAAAAAAAAAAAAAAAAAAAAAAAGAATCCCCCGGTTTACTAGCTGTGTGGCTATGGACAGGTTCCCAGGCTTTTCTGTTCTTCCTTTCGCTCTATAAAAAGAAGATAATCTTAGTATCTACCCACAGGGTTATTATGAGGATTAACGTGAAACTCAACGGTGCCTAGCATTTATTAGGCACTCAGTAACGGTTGTTCAATGAATCCTTCAATCACTCGCTGAACTCCGCAGGCAGTCACCCAACCCCTGCCCTGTCACTCAACCCCCAGGGATGCGAACCCATCACCCCACACCCTCGAAATCTCCCCATCAAACGCTTCTAAAACTCCACCTCCCCTTACTTTGTTCCCAGAAACCGACATCTTAAGGCGGAGAACAACAAGCAACGGGACTCCCACCGTGCAACAGAGCACTTCCTCTCCGTCACCCTGTCACGCCAGAGTCTGAGGTCTGAGCGCAGCGCAAGCGCAGGAGCGGTGCCTCCCTCTTCCCCCCACCCCGCCACCAATGGCCAACATGGCGCCTTTAGGGGACAATGAGTCTGGCGTGGTTCTCCCTGAGGAGAGATGGATAGACAAGAACGTGTGACCAAGAATAGCACGAAAGGCTGAGGAGGCGCCTCCAGGTGACGAGAAGCAAGCGAGCTATTCCCGCGGCCCCTTCCCGTCGCTTGAGGTTGAAGCCCCCTCTTCCTATTCCTTCTCCTACCAGGCTGGCCCTCCTCGTCGCTGTGCACCCTGGAAAGTGTGTGTGACCCTCTATCTATCCTCCCCAAGCCACGCTTTCCACTTCCTTAAGCTACTTGGAATAAAAACAATAGTGGCATCTGCTGTCGTCCACAGTGTGCACAGACATGTGGCTTTTCCATCGGAGTTGGACTGTCCTCTCAGGCTCAGAGGGCAGGGAGCAGGGTCAGACCAGAAAGTGCCCTGGAGGAGGGCCTGGGAGCTGGACTGTGGGACCAGCAACATGCATAAATGAGGGAGAAACTGATGCCTGATCTCCTGAAATAACTCAAGCAACTCCAATTTCTGGGACCCTAGAGAATCTGGCTTTTGCTCTTTTGAAAACTCAGCGTAAAGTAGCAGAGAGCTGTTCTGTCTAATGCCAGTCTGTGGCACCATGACCTGCTAAAAAAACCTGTAGTACCCTTGAGGAAAGGTTTTTGCTTCCTGTCAGGGTCTGGTGGAAAGAGGTCAGCTGTGTGCTTTATGCTTTTGTACCTGCCTTCTCACCAAGAGTTCCTTGGGTGGGGCTTGGCAGGGTACCAGCTCAGAGACACCCTAATTCATTCTGTGCTAGAGCCAGCATGTGCCAGGCAATGTTGAGAGAAGCATTTGTCAAAACCATTCATGGAATTCATCATACATTTATTTAATCTTACACTTGAATATTCTGGTTTCTTTCTCTTTCCCTTTTTCCTTTGCCAGTTAATGAGCATTCCCCTGGTGGTTTGGATGACTCAACCCAAATCTGCAACCCAGAGTTCTCCCAGGAAGTGACCGTCTAAGCCTTGTGTAGAAGCCCCAGGAGAAGAATCAGTTTTCTGTTAGGAACGTGAGTGGGCAATTATCCCCCATTATGAAATCGTGCATTTGTAAATGATGGCCAGGTTTGCAGATACTAATCTATTTCTAGATGAGAGGTGACCTGATAACATTCTTTTCTGGCAGCAGTATCATGAAGTGGGAAAAGGTTAACAGATTAGTATGACAGTGTTTTGAGGCCAGTTAGAGAAATCCCAGCTGCAGAAAGACCTGATTTTCAGCCCTGGTCAGACTTTCTCCATATCCTGATTCTATAGGAACAAATGCATGCACAGAAGGAGAAGCGGTTAATTTTTCAGATGGGGACTGGTGAAGAGCGTGCAGATGTTGCTCATGCAATGCCCACATTTCCTATTGTGACTTTGACATTTAGGAACCAAGAACCATGTCAAGTATTCTTCCAGCCCATACTCTGCCTGGGTTTTTGGGAGACGAGAGGGCTCGCTCAGCTCCACCACTTACTGATCCCTTGGGCCTCAGCCCCTCTTCTATGTCATAGCTGAGGACTACCTGTCCAAACAGCTGTTGTGATTATTCAAAGGAACATCTCTAGACTCCCAAGCCCAGGACTGGGCCCACTGTAAGCACCTGGTAAATGGTAGCAGTTTCCATTGTCCTCTCCCACAGATTACGAACAAACTGGTGCCATTGCTGTACCTTTCCTTTCTGTGGGCTTCCTCTTTTCCAACTCCTTGCACCTTTGCGCCTATGCCTGCCACCAACCTTGCCCAAGATCTCCATTCATATCCAACCAAAAATATTTTTTAATGGCACTTAGGCTTCTAATTAGGTTAAAATTCCATGTAAGGGGTAACCCCAGCAAGCGCAGATTGCTCAAGCCCTGTACGTCCTAAAGAAAATTGTATCTCTAGGGGATTAGTCCTTTCCAGCTACTGGGAGACCACCACTAAGCCTCTGGCATATTTTGCCCAATGGACTGTTTTGTATCCAGGCATCATTGTTCCAGTTTGACCAGCTAGTTTATGCTAACAGTGTGACTTGTGGCAAACATCTGTTTGCCCTGGGCCATACTCTATTAGTTTGACATCTGGGGGCTGTAGACTGAGTAGCTGAAGTCAGTCACATGGATGCTGCATGACTTCCTGATGACCTCCAATAAAAACCCTGGACCCAAAGGATTAGGAAAGCTTCCGTGGCTGGCAACACTTTGCTTGTGTTGTCACACATTGTTTCTGCGAGAATTAAACATTGTCTGTGTGATTCCTTTGGGAGAGGATCATTGGTCTCTCATGAGTGGTTTCCGTTGGACTTCACTCATGCACTTTTGCATTTGTTGATACTACTCTGCACACTTTCACTATAATTAATCATAACCACATATACAACAGCTCAGAAGGACTCACTGGACGTTGAAAAGTATAACAGTTTTCCTGAGTCCTGAGTCGTTAGGGGATTGTCAAGCCTGAGGTTGGTCTTGGAGATACCTAACACACTGTTGCTACAGATTCTCATATTGGTACACAGTCTACAGTTTGTTTTAACCATCCCAGTGAGTGGGTTTTCTGAACCCATTTTGACTCTACTTTCAGCAATGTACTTGCTTGGTGTTTGTAAGGAATTTGCAGACCTGAACAGCAGAACCCAGAGAGCGCAACTTGCTTCTCCCACCTTTGAGGACCAGAGGTCCTGAGTGCTTGCAGTGGGCATAAACTGAGAGAGCTTACTTTCTTGCTGTGGTGTAGTGTTCTGCTGAGTGTACCTGCCTCTTCCTGGAGTTTTGCCTACAATGACTGTGGTGACAAGCCCAACTGATATCTTAATGAAGTTCCGTTCTTTGAACTGTGTGAGTTCCTGTAGAGAAGAAGAGGCCAGTTGCAAGCATTCTCCTGGCTGGACTGCATTGCTCTCTCTGCTGCTGCCCCGCCGATCTCCACAGGATGGAGAGTATGCAGAGTTAAGTGGAGGTGGAAGAGGTGGTATGGGAATCCACCACAGAGAGCTGGTGGATAGTTCTAAAATGTTAGCTTGAGACCTGGCTGGTGTGGCTCAGTGGATTGAGTGCTGGCCTGCAAACCAAAGGGTTGCTGGTTCGATTCCCAATCAGTGCACATATCTGGTTGCAGGTCAGGTCCCCAGTAGGGGACATGTGAGATGCAACCACACATTGATGCTTCTCTCCCTCTCTTTCTCCCTCCCTTCCCCTCTCTCTAGAAATAAATACATAAAATCTTAAAAAAATAAAATAGAATGTTAGCTTGAAGCCAATCCTTTGTTTGTCAGGTGGCTCAGAGGTTAGAACTCTAGTGTTTGAGTGACTGTGGCCATTAGTTGAAAAGTGTGTGCACCATGATATACTTCACAGCTGGTAAAGGAAATCAAGATTCACAGTTAGGCAAATTGGCTTTAGGACACACACCATGGACCTCTGTGCCATTCTGCAATTATCAGAGCACCCTCATTTAAGAAAAAGATTCCAGTGGTTACATGACTTGGTCAATTTTGTACAACCAGTAAATGGCAGAACTCAAACTAGAACCTAGGTCTCCTGATTCCAAATTCCGTTCTTTTTTCAAACTGATATTTGTCTTATCTCTGGTCCTCTCGAGCAGTATATCTCAAATTTTAATTATGTAGGGTTCCTGCAGGTATCTCGTTAAACTGCAGATTCTGATTTAGTAGTTCTGTGGTAGGCCTGAGATGCTGTGTTTCTAACAAGCTCAAAGGTGGTCCTAATATGCTGATTCTCAGACTACGCTTTGAGTCAAAACAAGGTTCTAGGGACCCTCTGGTTTAGCAGTTGTGACTTCCAAGCAGGACAAGCTCCTTAAACACACATACACAGAGACACAGGTCGTCAGGGATGAGAAATAGGACTGGGCTGCTGTCTGAATCTCAGTACTGAGACCTCTCAGCAACTCCTTTCTGGGGTGGAAGATTCTGAGGCCCATGAAGGGGTCAGATGCTTCAGGGAGTTGTTGGAAGGTTGGGAATAAGATTCATTCCAGTTGGCTGTTTCTTCCTCCCCTATGCTTCCCACTTTGTACAGGGGGTTTTGGCAGAGGCAAATAGTAAAGAAATGGATATTGTTTGATGTGGGGTTATTTAAGACTTTACAGAGAAAACCAGGATTATCTCCATTCCTGGCCTTCTTGCCCTCCATGCTGTACTAAATACAAGATTCAGCTGCCCAGGAGGACCCAGCTGTACTGAGCCCAGGAGAAAGGCCAAAACATTTCCCTTCATATGTCCACATGCCTGTACATACACCACCCTGAGGAAAATGGAGCCACGGTGACCTCTCATATCCCTAGACACTAATTGTAAGTCCAGTTGCCTGTCCACAGGTGTCAGAGACTACTAATAACTAGATATATGCTATAACTCTTGTATTAGTCTGGGTTATCCAAACTACTGGAATAATTAGACCTAAAATACAATGGCTCAGACACCATCACTTTCTTGCCCACATAAGAATCAACATGGGTATTCGATATTGACAGGTGGTATTCCATCATATAGACCCAGGTTGTTGACATCTCTGCCCTCTTCAACATGGCTTCCAAGACACTCTGGTCATCATCATATTACTGGAAATCAGAAAAAAAATTATGGAGCACATGTCAGGAACCACCACTGGCTTTCAGGACCACCATGGTACAGAAAGTTAGGAAGTTTTTTCTGCTACACAGAGGTCAGAAAACCATGGTTGACAGCACAGGTGTCCCATGATCCCAGGATGGTTGGGTCATTAACATAGAAAGGATTCTAGCAGGTGATGCGAAAACTCTCATCTGTTAAAAGATACTTGTCTGCTATCCCTGCTAGAGGAAAAGAATGGTGTCTACCTCCCTTATCCCTTCCAAATTTCATGCAGAGATCACATTGGCAAAGGAGCCTGAGAAACATAGTCTCAATACTTCCACCCTTTCAATACAGGACAGAAAATGGGAGCGGGAATGTTGTGAATGCCAATAGACAATTATGTGACATGTCTTTGAAAATCTCATTGAAATAGAAAGATTTGTCTCCCTTTTTCTTTTTTTCAAGACTGAAGTTGAAGCCTGCAGAAATTTCCAGCATCACTCTGCAAATTGAGGCATCAGCTGCTGAAGCAAGCAACAGTGGTTTGTGTCATGGAATATTTTTCTTCTCTAGTGCCTAAACCTTCTGGATATCAAGTGAGCTCTAATTTGTGCTCCCCACCATTTTTTACACTCCTGTGCATGTATGTACTCATACATGTACATGTACCTACAGACATAGACCCGTATCTCAGACAGTAAATCCCCTGATTCAGGGAGAGCATCTTCTCAGTGGAGAAGCCTAAAATAGTCATAGGCTATGGGGTCAAAGAGGCTTCAGATGAGTTGGGAGACACTTCTAGATTCTGTTCCAATGCCCTTGGCCTGAGAGGCTAAAGTTGTAGTCATAGGGGCATTTGGGCATGGAGCGTCCTCTTGTGTCCTGAGCTTGGAGATGGCTTCCAGAATTTATTTTCTATAGCACCTCTGAGAGTGTTCCCATCCACAGAAAGAAACTTTTTACCCTCCTAGGGACCAGTCTACTCAGTGATGAGTCAGTGAACATGAGCAAATCGTAGCGACTCAACACATTCCCAAATTGGGCTCCTGTTGGAGGAATTCTCAAGTCACCAATTCTGAACTAGAGGAATCTTTTTCCAGAGAAAATGAAGCTAAAGGACCTCTATCAAAATTGGCAAACCTGTTGCCTTTCTGGTGTCATTATATTCTTCCACATTCATGCCAGCTATTTCTTGCCAATAATTGTACTATTTCTGGTTAAGGACAGACAGGCTCTTATAATCCTTACTCTACCAATAAGAGTTGACAATTGTGTTTAAACGTTCTTGCCATGCTTGCCCTAGGTCACCATTTCACAGACTATGTTCCATGAAACACTGTATCTCTCTGGTTTGGATAACACTGTTTAGAATTTTTATGGCAGGACTTCTAGAACCACTAGAATACTAATTTACTGTATAGATCTCCAAGAGGTCTGTAGGACACAGCATTTTCCAAATGCATTTCACCACAGAACTCTTTCCAAAGAACATGTAGAACAACAAAAAAAGATTCTTTACTGAATAATAAGAGGCTTCCTCTAGGTTTCCTGACAATGAGCTAGGTGGGCCAAGTGGCTCCCTGATCCCCCAAATAGGGTGAGGGGTTGGGCATGATCGTAACTTTCGACAAAGTTGCTGGGCAGGTGTCATTTTCACCATTCCCCTGAACAACTGGAACCCAAATTCAAATATATATCTCTCACTTACAATGGCACTTTCATGCTCAGCTATGCAAAGGAAGAGCAGCAGGGGGTGCAATCCCTTTCCTGGTTCATCCAGCTGCAAGGAGCCCAAGTATGTCTCTCTGCAGGATAATGAAAGAATGGGAGACCTGTACTTTTTGCTGATCCATGTGCCTGTGGCCTACTCTGCTTCAGTGATACATGTTGTTGATTGACTGAGCCCTTTGCTTGACACTGGTGCTTAATGTGGAATGAACATTACAGGAAAGTCAAACTGGTTCACCTGAGTGGTGGGTAGCATTCTCTTTGGGGTTGAAGACAAGTCACCAGTAGTGCTCATGATTGAATAGCCTCATTTTCTGTGGGCCACAAGTGCTCCTGAACTAGATGGCCACTTGAGCCTATGACCTTATAATTGCATGGCCAGAATGTCTGTAGATCTCAGAAACACTATTGAATGGGCATTTCACTTGGTCCAAGGTGGCTAGTTACTGGGTAGTCAAAATATGTGAAGACCACAGATGCATACTTGAATGAGTATATCACTTGGCTGTATCACTATGAAAAAATGAGGCTCAGAAACAAGGCTGCTCATTATTAGTTCTCTCAGTTACTCTCTTTTTTTCAGCTTTAAAGATGAAGAGAAGGAGTAAGAGAGGGCCCCTCCAAATTCAGTCACCATTGTGGTAACTAACGCAACCCAGCTCCTCACATTTTATCATAGAATGTATCAGAGAGAGGACTTTTGGAGAAAGTCAGGTACATGTAAAAATGTGACAATGCATGGAAATAATAATAAGGCTTCCCCTAAGACTGAAGCAATGAAAGGCTGCAGAAATCTGAGAGATTATTTGTCTATATGACAAAGGTATAACATCTTGTGCAGTTGAGTTAAGTGAGTGGTGAATAATAGATGGTCAATATAGGAATCTGTAGCAGAACTCTTGTTGGCATTGATCAAACAGGAAGAAGCAGATATGTCTAATGCATTCCTGAAATGAGGGCATCAGAGGAATTGTGTTCACACACAGATGAGAGAGAGAGAGAGAGAGAGAGAGAGAGAGAGAGAGAGAGAGAGAGAGAATAATAAGGACGAGGAGAAGGAGGAAGAGGGAGGAGAAACATTCCTGAACTCCTGAATATAAAGGGAATATTACTCTTGAGAGTGGAATTACTATTGAGCTTGCCATTTTAGCCTAGTTAAATGAGAATTCTGGGAGTCAATGTTCCTGTGAATCTAATGACACACCTTGACTCAGAATGGTAAATTGGAATTTGGTGTGCTATTCTAAGTGAAAGATGTTCCTGACTTTGCTCTTTGAACCAGGGATCATCATGCTGGTCTATATACTCTGCCTCCCCAACAGTGACAGAGGTCTGGCTAGGCTAGACTCATTTATTTAGACCTGTGATAATGGCCTCTATGATGGTTTGTGACTTACTGCAGGCAGAAATGTTGATTAAAAAAAGTCCACCAAAGGAACAGTTGTGACTCCTGGCCTCTCTGCTCTTGGAAAAATCATGGGCCCCAGGAGTCAGAGGTTGGGGAGGGGGGACAGAACTACCCTCACCCATCATACCTATCCCCCACCTCTTACATGGATTCCCAAAGACTTTCTCTCTGTACCCCCTGGGTCAGAATGAAGCCAAACCTCACCCTTTTCTTCCTCACATAATCCCTTATGATGAGGTACACATGCACAGGTCAATTACAGGGATGGTGTAAAATCTAAGAGCCTGAGGGACCCAAGGAGCTATCCTTGCATCCTGAAGCTAGAGGGTCAGATGGAGGCATGGTGTCCCCTCTGAAGTGCATGACTGTCAGCCCTGACTTTTTCTTCACTGAAAAATGTCGTCATGTACCCAGAATGAACCTGGCAGCTGGCCAGTGGTTGCTCATCTGGGTGTAGGGGGAAGAATGGTTCATGTTGCTCAGATTAAGGACATGAATTTACAATCTGGTTTTAAATCCATTGCATCAGCAGTCATATTACATATCTTCTGAGGTCATCTGCGGTGATGAAATGGTAACTCCTAGGTCTCTCTGGACCTTATTGATCTGAGAAAAGAATAGAGTCTAGTTCATCCCAAGTGGAATGATAAAGAGTGGTTGGTTGGGCATGAATATGATCAACCCCAGGAAACTCTCTTCTTTCCTTCATTAAAGAGCTAGCACAGTTACAATGTTTTCAAAGCTTCTTTTAGAACAGCTTGCTCTGAAGCTAGAGACAAAAACAGATGTGCCTGTTCTATGTATTTTTTTGTTGTTATACAGAGTATATTTATTTGTTGTAGAGAGCGCTATTGCTTCCCTCAAAATATTGGCTCTGAAGTTACAAACAGTGTTGTCCCAAATGACTGTTGCCAAGGAATGGGTGATGTACAATGTTATTACATTAAACATGTTTTCAGTATGGTTTCTTCCTGCTCAAAGATATATGTCTTTATATATTTAAAATAGTAACATTATTGTGATCAATTGATCTTTTATTCTATTGAAATATTGATCTTTACATTCTTCTTGCTTTAAAATCTAGTTTGCCTAATATTAATGGTATCAGAGTTCAGCAGGGTACATATAAGGAATTGGCTTATGTGATTTGGGGGTTGGGTAGGCAAGTTTCAAATTTGTAGGGCTGGTCAGCAGGCTGGAAATCATTGAACAAGTAGTGATGTTGCAGTCCACAGGTGGAATTTTTCTTCAGGGAAAGCTCAGTTTTGTTTTTAAGGTCTTTAAACTGATTGGATGATACATATCCAAATTACTGAGAAAAATTTTATTTACTTAAAGTCAATTGATTATATTTGTTAACCACATCTACAGAATGTCTTCACAGCAACACCTAGTTTAGTGTTGATTGAATAACTAGATACTATGGCCTAGCTAATTTGAACCACAAAATTAACCATCACAGTTCAGCCCTTGTCAACTTGGTAACATACACATCTCCATAAACCATACTTAATATCAAAAAATAAAACAATAACAAAGTATACTTTTACATAACATGATATTACTATCCTGTGTACAACCAAAAATACACTAACCCTTTTCCCAAGAAGTGGATGCAAGATCCTTCGGTGATATTCACTCTTCTCCTTGATAATTCCGTAACTTAAATACTGTGCAATGAAGTTAGTTATTGTTAATACATCAATGGATGACAAAGGAATAAGATGGAGGATAAGGGAGGGGATATAACAAAAATATTACATATATACCTCTCACAGTCTTACCAAAATAAGAAAGAAATACTCATTACAATTACAGCTCTTGTTACTGCAACGGGTTGCTTTCTTTCACTACCATTTCATATTTCCTTTGCCTTAAGCAAGCATCTCAGCTGGTTGTTGTTCTTTGCCTGGTTGGGTGACCCAAACCTTCATTCCTGGAGGCTCTGGGCCATTCATAGCCCTGCCTGAATTGTATTGTTGTAATTTTCCATTGACTTTAATCACAGGGCATAGTGATATGCCTTAAGGGATCTTCTCCATAGCAGACATACTATTACTCACCTCTGTTGTAGAGTAGCATTCTAATTTCTGCTTTGTAGTTAGGGTCAGTCATTCCAGCCAGCACAGTGACTCCCTTTTTTGCCTATTGATTTGAAGGCATAAGGAGCCCAAAGTGGCTGGGTGGCAGTCTTAGCTTCCAGTTCAGTGGGATCACTGTTGTGTTTCCTGGTGGAAGCATTCTTTCCTTCAGAACTAAGAACTCTAGGCCAGTAGAGCATATAGCTGTAGGGACAGGAAGTAAAACTTTTGCTGGGTTACTAAGGATGAGAGGGGATGCTACCATTTCCACCCCTTGATTCCTGGTTTCTGCTGAGATGATTGAGTGGATCAATGAATCACACACCTAAACTCTTCAGCAAAAGTTTATCCAGCTATACTCTTGGCCCTTTCTCCAGAGCGTGTTGTCCTTCCAGCAGATTTCCTAATTTAGTGTTCTTTGTAATCTGGGTAGGTTAAGAACCTCCCAAATAATCAAATACTGGTTCCTTTTTCCTTAACAATTATTTCCTCAATTTATCTCTTTCTTCTTGAATTTTACAATAAACAGCAAGAAGAGATCAGACCACATCTTTAATACTTTGCTTGGAAATCTTCTCAACTAAATATCCAAGTTTATTGCTTACAAGTTCTGGTTTCCATACAACTATAGAATGCAAATTCACCCAAGTTTTCTGTCACTGTATAGCAAGGATTGCCTTTCCTCCCTTTAGAATAACATGTTCCCCATTTCCTATTAAGTTCTCACTAGAAGTGACTTGTTCATATTTCTACCTATATTCTGTTCATGATAACATATTATCTAAAATGATATAAAATTTACCTACTATGCTCCTTATTTCCTTCTGAGCTCCCACCAGAATTGTGCCTGATGTTTATATTTCTACTAACAGTCTCTTCAAGGAAATCTGGACTTTATTTATCATGCTTTGCAAAGCTCTTTCATCCTCTGCCCATTACACAATTCCACATAAACTTCCATATTTTCAGGTATTTGTTACACCAGCAACCCATTTGCCCAGTACCAAAATCTATATATCCTGGGGCTACTGTAACAAATTATCACAAATTTAATCACTTAAAAGGAGAGAAATTTATTCTTTCACAGTTTTGGATGGCAGAAATCCAAAGTTAAGGTGTTGGCAGGCCTGCAATGCTTCCAGAAAAGCTATAGGGGAGAATATTTCCTCCTCTTGCAGCTTCTGGTGGTTCCAAGCATTCCTTGGCTCATGGCTACATAAGGGTAGCCTCTGCTTCCATCTTCACATAGCCTCTTCCTCTTCTCTGTCTTCTCCACTTCTGTCTCTTATAAAGACACTTGCCATTGGAATTAGGGTCCACTCAGGTAATCCAGGATAATCTCATCTCAAAAATCCTTGATTTAATTACATCTGCAAAGACCCCCTTCCCAAATAAGGTCACATTCATGGGTTCTGGGGATTAAGACATGGACATATCTTTTTTAGGACCACCATTCAACCCACTACATTAATACAGCCACGCCAACTTTCTTTTAATGGGTATTGCATCATACATCATATTTCATCATTTTCCTTTTTACCCATGTCCTTATATTTCTTGTAAACCACCTATAGTCTGCTTTTTAAAATCCTATCTGACAATTTGAATTTAATGTAATTACTGATATATCTATTTCAATATACTATCTTACTATTTGTTTTTTAATTATATATTATTGTTTATACAATTACAGTTACCCAAATTTTCCCCCTTTGTCCCCCTCCACCCAGCAGCCCCCACACCCTCAGGCATTCTCCCCACCACTGTCTATGTCCATGGGTCATGTCTATAGGTTCTTTGGCTACTTCATTTCCTATACTGTACTTTATATCCCCATGGCTATTCTGTAACTACCTATTTGTGCTTCTTAATTTTTATTATTTGTTATCTATTTTGTCTCCTACCTTCTTTTGGATTAATCAATTAACTTTTATTATTCCATTTTCCTCCATTCACCCTGTTAGTTTGGCAGTCTTTACTTATTGTTTTAGTTGTTATCCAAGAAATTAGGACATACATCCTTGATTTATTATGTTAATACAGATTAGTACTTTTACTGCTTCCTCCACAATTCAATGGGTATAAAATATTTTAGCTCAGTCCCCTCTTACCTTTTGTACTATTGCTCATATGAGTTTTAATTCTACATGTAGAATTAAAATAAGCATGTAGAATTAAAATAAGCCTCCCCAATACTAAATGATGTTACAATTGTTATAATTGCTCAATACAGTCGTGTTCACATAGAGTTTCCCACATATTCACCTTTTCTAGTACTCTTTATTCCATTTTGCACTTTTATTTTGCTTAGATCATTATTTCCTAACATTAAGAAATCTCTTTAGTATTTATTTTAGTGTAGGTCTGCTGGCAATTAATTACATCAGTTTTGGTTTTTCTGAACCAACTTTATTTCATCTTCATTTAAAAGTATGGTTTCCTAAGAGTAGAAGTGATTTCACTTCAGCCCTTTTAAGATATTATCTCATTGTATTCGGGTTTTTATTTTTTGAAAAGTCAGATGCCATTGTTGTTATTTTTCCTTTGAAGGTAATGTGCCTTTTTTTTTCTGGCTCTAATTGGCTGCGATTAAATTTTCCTTTTCTTCTTTTGTTATCTTCCTTCTTGACATTAGTAGAGCTTCTTAAATCAGTGCTTGATATCTTTTGTCAATTTTGAGCTCTTCAAATAGATATCCTTTCCAATGAAACATACTGAACCTTTCCACCATGTTCCGTGTCCCTTACATTCTTTTTATTATTTTTCATCTGTTTTTCTCCACAACTCTTCAGCCTGGACATTCTCTATGCTGTTTTTTTTTTCAGTACTTGAATTTCCATTTGATTCTTTCTTTTATATACATAATTTTGTCACCTAATTTCTTGAACATAGTAATTATAGTTTTTAAAAAGTTTGTGTCTGATAACTCAAATATTTGTATCACTGTTGGGATTATTTGGATCATCTGTTTTTACCTTGGTTTCCTTCACGACAACCTGAGTTTTTTCAAATGCTAGAAATTGTATATGAAAAGTTTTAAAATTTTCTCTGGATGATGTAATTATCCTCCAGAAATAATTTATTTTTCTTCTGGCAGTCAGATATAGTAGAAGTAGATAACTTTGATTCCATCAAGGATTAAGATGATTTTAGGCTTTATTTCATCTTCATGAGGACTGATCTATATCTGGTTTGGCCCACCTAGCACAAAGCCATTCAGGATTTTTACCAGAAAGCCTGACAAACCCTGATCTCTAAATTTTGTCTATCACTACAGATTTCTAGAAGCTCTATTTGAATTTTTAGCCTCGTAGTTGCTGCTTTCTGCCTGACTTCCTGACTTCTTGTCTTGTGTAGTTTGGAAATAGAACTATTCCTACAAATTGTAGCTTAATTTTCTGTGGTTCAGTTTTTGCTGGATCTTGACCTTCAAGTCCTAGCTGTCTTAGTAGCAAGCAGTGAATCCAGTTTCTGTTCCCTACTCCATGAGTTTCTCAAAGCTCTGAATCACCATTTCCTTCCTGCTCTTCACCTTGGCTCCACACAGCTTAGAAATTGACAAATGACCTAAAGGGAAAAAGAGGGAGCTCATCTCAGTGTGCTTCCCTTCGCTTAATCATCTAGACCTCTCTAATGCTGGTTTCCTTAGTTTATCTCTTATGTCTTTAAAAATCTGTGCTCTTTTGATATTTTATCGAGTTTTTATCGTTTCTGTCTGCCAAAGAATTGGTATGAGAGAAGATAACTTGTCATATTTGGAAGAAATCCTTGTTGTAGAATTGCTATATATACATTTATCAGTTATCAGTTTAAGAAAGTTTGCTTCTATCCCTGGTCTGAAAAGAGGCTTCAATATGAATGGATGTTACATATGTTCCCTTTTCCTTTTTTCCCCCATTTTCTCCCTCCCCCCTCCCCTCTGTTTACTGTCTGTTTGTTCTTTATTTCCATGTCTCTAGTTCTATTTTGCTTGCTTGTTTGTTTTGTTGTTTAGGTTCCACTTATAGGTGAGATCATATGGTATCTGTCTTTCACTGCCTGGCTTCTTTCACTTAGCATAACAGTAGTATCTATGAAGTATCCTAGGCAGTTATTAGGTATTGTTTAAAATGCTTAACCTGAAACCGATCAAGTATCTAGACCTAACTTCAAGTCTAGAGAAAGTACAAGAGAGAAAAGTTTAGATGACATCATGAGACAACAATCATGATACAAAATGTGGACATTCTACGAGTCAACTGGCCTGTTTTCTTCTAAAAGTCAGAATCAAAGTAACAGATCAGGACAAGATGATGGTGACTGTGTAGTTCTGATTTCCCTGACTACTATCTTAAAAAACAGAACTGTTACAATAGTGAAAGAAAAAGTTTCACAAACTACATTTTGAACAAAACAATGTGACAAACATCCTCAGGGACCCAGAATGCAAATGGATGAAACCAAACCATTGACAATAGCAAGACCTTTGCAAGAAATCCTGCACAAGGTTAGCAGTGATACACAAGAGAAGCAGAGGGAATATAGGGGGATTCTGATAGTCTTGTGAGCCCAAGAACACTGAATTTGCAAACACTTCTCAGCTCAGTTACTGCCTCAGTTTCTACCACAGGGGTTAAAGCTAGTCAGAGTCTCCTCAACTAACAAACTATCCACTTGGATCGAGATTCTGAGATTCTGAGATTCTTCCAGCTGGCTGCTTTTTGTAGCATACATCTGGCCCTGGAAAACCCACACACCCTCATCCCACCAAACTGGATGTACACAGTGTCTACACTGCTGCTCTCTTTCCTCACCCAAACATTTCAGGCTGCTACATCAGCCTCCACTCTACAGGTTCATCCAGTGGGAGCAGTCATCAGTCTACCCTTACCTACATCCCCAAATCCTGAGGAAAGCTTTACCAAAGGATTTCTCAAGCTGCACCCCAGGGACAGGATTGAGTGGGTCTGTGAGTTTCTGCAGCACAGTATCTGGGGGTGAGACAGATGTTAGTGTCTTCATCTGGAAGGCAACCTCCATTATTCTGAATTATTTTGGGGTCTCCTCTCTTTGCTTGAGGTGGTGAGGTCCACAAGCAGATACTCTCTACTGCAAGATTTCCTTTCAAAGGATATTTACAAAATAATCTCCAATCTTCTCCACACAAGTTGAAGGAAGATGCTGGTGTGACAATCCAAGAAATTATTGATTACCTTACAGTTCAATTTTCCAGAACTTGTGTAGATACCACATGAAAGTATGAATGTGCCAGGAATTTATGAATATAAATAAAATATCTGTGCTCTTTCCATTTTATCTGACTCTACGTTGGGTTACCTAGAACTTTGTACAGTTGAAATAATCTTATTTTCACAGGCACACTCTATCTAGAAATAATAAAGTTCTTTAGGCTGCAAGGAAATGACACTAGATGATAACTCTAATTCACCCAAAGAAATAAAAACTCTAGAAAAGATAAATATAAAAATATAGGTAAGGTAAATATAAAATGCTATATATGTATATTTTAAAGATTTTCTCTTCTCTTAAGATCCAAAAGATATGATTACATAAAATAATAATTCTAAAATTATATTATTGAGCTTATAAATATAAAGATGTAATATATATCGCAACAATAGCAGAAAGAAGGGAGAGGAAGAAATGGAGCACTTTTTTTTCATAACTGTAAAGTGGAAGTTTTATGTGAAAGTAATCCAGAATTTATAAAAATTATTTTCCAGCTGTTATCAACAAATATAGTTTCAGTTTGTTTTGTTCATACTTATCATTTTATTCACTGATTCACTATTCAGCAACGGTAAATCTGTTATATCTTTCTACATTAAGTTCTTAATTTTAATTTCTATAAATTAAAATCTTAGATATTCTGTATAACAAATTTTTCTCAATTTTTATAGATTTTGCTTTATTATTATTTAAATACCTGTTTTATAATTTAAGCATAGTAAATAAACTAATATTCTGTAACTGATAATTCCCATTTCTTTATCTCAATGTTTTTGCTTATTAACTAATATGGTTAATGATTTTTTTCATATATTTTATTGAGTATGCTATTATAGTTGTCCCATTTTTCTCCCCTTTATCCCCTCCACCCTCTACCCCATCCCATCATCCTCACACCTCTTAGTTCATGTCCATGGGATGCACACACCAGTTCTGTGGCTTTTTAATTTCCTATACTATTCTTAGCCTACTTCTGTTTTTTGTTTTTTTTTTTGGTCAATATTTTCCAACCATGACTTTCCCCAGCCCCACACACCCCCACCTCCCACCATCAATCCTTCCCCCATTTAGCTTTGTTGATGGGTCCTTTACTCATGTTCCTTGATGACCCTTCCCCTCCCTTTCCCCTGTCATCCCCCTCCCTCCTCCTCTCTGGTTACTGTCAGTTTGTTTTTTATTTCAATGTTGCTGGTTATATTTTGCTTGCTTGTTTATTTTGTTGATTAGGTTCCACTTATAGGTGAGATCATATAGTATCTTGTCTTTTACCTCCTGGCTTATTTCATTTATCATAATGCTCTCTAGTTCCATCCGTGCTGTTGTGAAGGGTAGGAGCTCTTTCTTCCTTTCTGCTGCATAGTATTCCATTGTGTAAATGTACCATAGTTTTTGGATCCACTCATTTACTGATGGGAGCTTAGGCTGTTTCCAGCACTTGGCTATTGTAGATGCTGCTATGAACACTGGGGTACATAGGTTCTTTTGAATTGGTGTTTCAGGATTCTTAGGGTATAATCCCAGCAGGGGAATTGCCAAGTCAAAAGGTAGTTCCATTATTAGTTTTTTGAGGAAATTCCAAACTGTTTTCCACAGTGGCTGCACCAGTCTGCATTCCCACCAACAGGGTACTAAGGTTCCCTTTTCCCCACAACCTCACCAGCACTTGTTTGTTGATTTGTTTATGATGGCCATTCTGACTGGTGTGAAGTGGTATCTCACTGTGGTTTTAATTTGCATCTCTCTGATGGCTAGTGATGCTGAGCATCCTTTCATATGTCTCTGGGCCCTGTGTACGTCCTCTTTGGAGAAGTGCGTGTTCAGGTCCTGTGCCCATTTTTAATGGCATTGTTTGCCTTCATGGAGTGGAGTCATGTGAGTTCTTTATATATTTTGGAGATCAAACCCTTGTCTGAGGTATCGTTGACAAATATATTTTCCCATACAGTTTGTTCCCTTTTCATTTTACTGATATTTTCTTTAACTGTGCAGAAGCTTCTTATTTTGATGAAGCCCCACTTGATTATTCTTTCCTTTATGTCCCTTGCTCTAGGGGACTAATTGGTGAAAATATTGCTGTGTGGAATATCTGAGATTTTCCTGCCTATGTTCTCCTCTAGGACTTTTATGGTGTCTTGACTTACATTTAGGTCTTTTATCCATCTTGAGTTCACTTATGCATGGTAGAAGTTGGTGATCAAGTTTCATTTTTTTGCCTGTAGCTACCCAGATCTCCCAACACCATTTGTTGAAGAGGCTATTTTTACTCCATTTTATCCTTCTGCCCACTTTGTTGAATACTAATTGACCATAGAGACATGGGTTCATTTCTGGGCTCTCTATTCTGTTCCATTGATCTATGTGTCTGTTCTTATGCCAGTACCAGACTGCTTTGAGAGCTCCAAACTTTTTTATGAGGCCAGTATTACACTAATTCCAAAACCAGGTAAGGACATAAGAAAGAAAATTATAGGCCAATATCTCTGATCACCATAGATGCCAAAATCCTCAACAAAATATTGGCAATCAGATACAGGAATACATGAAAAAGATCATACACCATGATCAAGTGGGATTTATCCCAGGGATGTAAGTGTGGTTCAAAATTCTCAAATCAAGAAATGTAATACATCACATAAACAAAATGCAGAACAAAAACCACATGATCATATCAATAGATGCTGAAAAAGGATTTGATAAAATAGAGCTCTCATTTATGATAAAAATATTCAGCAAAGTGGGAATAGAAGGAGCATACCTCAACATAATAAAGGACAGATATGAGAAACCTACTGCCAACATCTTAGTCAGTGGGCAAAAATTAAAACTTTTCCCTTAAGATCAGGAACAAGACAAGGGTGTCTGCTCTCACCACTGTTATTTAATATTGTTATTTAATATTTAATATTGTACTGGAAGTTCTAGCCACAGTGATCAGACAAGAAAAAGAAGTAAAATGCATCTAAATAAAGTAAAATGGTCATTATCTGCAGATGACATGACAGTGTACATAGAACACCCTATAGTCTCCAACAAAAAACTAATCGACCTAATAAGTGAATTTGGCAGTGTAGTGGAATACAAAGTCAATGTTTAGAAATACATGGCATTTTTTTTATACCAATGATGAACTATTTGAAAGAGAAAGTAGGGAAAAGTCCCATTTAATATAGCAACAAGAAAAATAAGTACCTAGGAATAAATTTAACCAAGGAGGTAAAAGACCTATACTTAGAAGACTACACAACACTGAAGAAAGAAATTGAGGAAGATACAAATAAATGGAAGCATATACCGTGTTCATGGATTGGAAGAATTAACATCAATGAAATGTCTACTCTACCAAAAACAATCTATAGTTTCAACACAATCCCCATTAAAATACAGATGCCATAATTCACTGATCTAAAACAAATACTTCAAAAATTTATATGGAACCAAAAGAGACCCCGAATAGCCACAGCAATCTTCAGAAAGAACAAAGTTGGAGGGATCACAAAACCTGGTATCAAACTATATTTCAAGATCACTGTAATCAAAACAGTCTGATACTGGCATAAGAACAGACACATAGATCAATGGAACAGAACACAGAGGCCAGAAATAAACCCATGTTGCTATGGTCAGTTAATATTGACAAAGGAGGCACGAACATACAATGGAGTAAAAATAGTCTCTTCAATAAATAGTGTTGGGAGAACTGGACTGGTACATCCAAAAAAAAAAAAAAAAGAAACTAGACCACCAACTCAACCATACACCTACATACCATATCCATAAATGTAAAATGGATAATAGACTTAAATATAAGTCATGAAACCATAAAAGTCCTAGCGGAAAACATAGGGAGTAAAATATCAGATAGCCTATGTAGCAGGCTTTTTGCCAATATATTTCCCTTTTGCATAGGGAATAAAGGAAGAAATAAACAGATGTGACTGCACCAAATTAAAAAGTTTCTGCACAGCTGAAGAAACTGTCATTAAAATGAAAAGGAACCAAGTATATGGGAGAAAATTTTTGCCAATGATACCTTGGACAAGGGTTTAATCTTCAAATTATATAAAGAACTCTTATGACTCATCACCAGGAAGACAAAAATAAAATAAAATTGGGCAAAGGACCTGAATAGGCACTTCTCCAAGGAGGACATACAGAGGGGCCAGAGACATATGAAAAGAGGTTCAGCATCACTAGCCATCAGAGAGATGCAAATTAAAACCATGAAATATCACCTCGCTCCTGTCAGAATGGCTATCATTAATAATTCGATAAACAACAAGTGCTGGCAAGGATGTGGAGAAAAGGGAACCCTAGTGCACTGTGGTGGGAATGCAGACTGGTGCAGCCACTGTGGAAAACAGTATGGAATTTACTGAGAAAATTAAAAATATAACTGCCTTTTGATCCAGTGATTCCACTGCTGGGAATATACCCTAAGAATCCAAAATCACTTATAAAAGAACTAATGCACCCTTATGATCATAGCAGCGCTCTTTACAATAGCCAAGTGCTGGAAACAGCCTAAGTTCCCATCAGTAGATGAGTGGATCAAAAACTGGGGTACATTTACTCAATGGAATACTATGCAGCAGAAAGAAATAAGGAATGCCTACCTTTTGTGACAGCATGGATTGAACTGGAGAGCATTATGCTCAGTGAAATAAGCCAGTCAATGAAAGAGAAATACCAAATGATCTCACCTATAAGAGGAATCTAATGAACAAAATGAACTAATGAGAAAAATAGAACCAGAGACATGGAGACATAGAACAGACTGACAGCGGCCAGAGGAGAGGCAGGAGGCACATACACATTGGTGGAAAAAAGGGGAAGGTACTAGTCAAAGAACATGTGTGAATGACCCATGGACATGGACAATAGTGTGAGGACTGACTGTAGGAGCTCGAGGTAGGCTTAGTGGAGGAGGGAAAAGGGGGAAAATTGGGACAACTGCAACAGAATAACAATAAAAAAATAGAAGAAGAAAAAATACTTCGAAGACTTCCAAAATATAAAATAAAGTCAGCAAAAGTTTTGAATACAAATTTTAACAAAGATAATGTACAAATGATCAATAAACACATGAAAATATGTTCTATATCATTTATCTTTAGAGAAATGGGAATAAAAACTACAAGAAACTACTTTGAGGGTGGGAGGTGGAGGTGGGTGGGGTGGGGGGAGTGCTGGGGGAAAATAGAGACAACTGTACTTGAACAACAATTTAAAAAAGAAACCACTTTATACCCATTATAATGTTGGTGAAATTGTGGAGAAAGTGGAATCCTCATATATTGTTGACGGGAATGTAAAATGGGACAGCCACATTGGAAAAACAGTTTGGCAGTTTCTCAAATAAACAAAGTTATGATAAAATCTATCAATTCTTAAGGTATCTTATCCAATACAAATGAAAACATAACACACAAAGACATATGCCAATGTTCATAGCAACGTTGTTCACAACAGTCAAAAGGAAGAATTAAAATGTCCATCAGCTGACAGATGAATAAACAAAATGTGTTATATTCACTCTATTGACAATAAAAAGGAATGAAATATCGATACATGCTATAACATGGATGAATCTCAAAAACATCATGCTAAGAGAAAGAAGCCAGAACCAATAGACCATATATTGTTTGATTCCATTTATATAATATGTGTAGAAGAGATAAATCTGTAGGGATAAAAAGCAGTTTAATGGTTGCCTGAGGCTGGGGGAGGGGGTGGGATTGCAAACATCCTGCGGGATGGTTTTGGAGTGATGGAAATGTTCTTAGACTGGGTTGCGTTGATGGTTTCCCAACCCCATAAATTTCCAAATAATTGTTGAACTGTACATTCAAAACGAGAGAATTTTGTGGCACATAAATTACTCATCAATAAAGCTATTTTAATAAAATCTTTTTTAAAAAGGGTAAACAATAAAAAATGTCAAAGCAGTCATGATTCTTACCCACAAGATGCAAGGTGCCTGACATTTAACAGAGGAGACAGACATATCTGCAAATGTAATAATTTGAGGTAATTTCATTTATAGAACTGTATTCAATGTGCTATGTTTTTATTTCTCATGTTTCACACCTGATCTCAAAATACAAAATTCTTCTTGGAAAATGTGAGTTTAAGTAATATCCTGAACTCTCCTCTCATTATTAAGCCTCTCTTTCTTCATATATCTCTATCTGTCTATCTGTCTGCCTATCATCTATCTATCTATCTATCTATCTATCTATCTATCTATCTATCTATCATCTATCTACCTACCTACCATTGTAATAGGGCATAAAAAGGCAAAATAAAAAGCCTAGAGGCAGTCCTTGCTTTTGAGTAGTTTATATGTTAAGTATACAAATGGCTAAGGTTTCCCAGTCATTCACTCTTTGTCTCTGTCTGTTTTTTCCTCCAGGTGAAAGATGCTGAAATTATTGGCTTGACTGACTATTCTGAGTGAGGCTCGGGAACATTTTGCAGAAAAGCTGAAATTATGGGTAGAAATTTCCTAAAATGGAAGGAATCAGTGTGTTGAAAAGAATAAAGTAAATATTTCAAAAAAGGGAAATAAATGTGGGAGAATAATTAGATTTAGTAGTTGTCAGCCTATGTGAGGAGAAGAACAAACATATTTGCTTGTTAAATTCATTCCATGACAGTTTTATAAGGAGTGGCTGTATATTTGAAATCTGGTTGAAATTTTTCATAGCTCTCATAGCACACAGCTAAGACATTGGTTGAAATAGCTTCCAGAATTTTTTTTACCGAATTCCTGGACATAATTTTTTTTTTAACCAGTTAGGACATTGCAGAAACTTATGGAATTTAGAATGCCAGAATAAGGGGCTTCAGCAATGAAAAAGAATGAAATCTTGCCATTTGCAACAACATGGGTGGATCTAGAGGGTATTATGCTAAATGAAATAAATCATACAGGGAAATACATATACCATATTATTTCACTTATATGTGGAATCTAAAAGAACAAAACAAATACAAAACAAAACAGAAACAGATGCACAGGTACAGAGCACAAATTGACAGTTGCCAGAAGGGGCCGTCGGAGGACTGGTGAAAAAGGTGAAGGCGATTAAGAGGTACAAACTTCCATTTACAAAATAAAGAAACCATAGATATGTAGCGCACAGCACGAAGAGTCAATAATAGTGTGATAACTTTGCACAGTGACAGATGATTACTAGACTTATTGTAGTAATCACATTGTAAGATATATAAATGTTGACTCACTATATCATATACCTGAAACTAATATAATATTGTATGCCAAGTATCATTTTTAAAAAATGTTTTAAAAAGGTTAAACCAGAATTTACTACTGGGATCTTTTAAGCTGTCCTGAAGAGATTTAAACGTTTTTCAATTTTTATCATAGGATTTTCCTAGGGATACGGAAAAGGAGGAACCTTTTACAAAAGGCTGTAGCCTTATTCTCCCAAATTCTTAATGTCACACTTCTACTGATGGCGTGTGAAATGTATTTTCCTGTTATTGCTGAAAGCAATAGATGAACTGTGGCCACATGAGGGCAGCAGACACTTGGTTTTTCTAGCTTTCTCCCTTGGAACTGTGATAGAGATTTTATGATTCTCTTTGACTCAAATGTCTTCCAGACTGCCGAGTTGAGAGAAATGACTATATCATTAAAATATGAACAACAGAAACCTCATGTGTTAATTACGGGTTGTAGAGATTGGGCAAGAGTTTGGTTTTTGTTTGTTTCTTGTCTGGCATTTAGTGAGAGCTCAATAAATGTTGCTTGTCAATAGTGTTTTTGGAAAGTAACTGGTCCAGTTCATCAAAACACAGTCTTTAAGCTCTCAGACCACTGCATCCAGAGGGAGCTGCATTTAGGGTTGTTCACACTGGCTAGCAGATCTTCAAATTTTCTACAGTTCTACAGTCATGAATCTAGATGTGATTTACTCTCTGGTATCTCAAGGCACCTTATAAAATCAGTGATTCTGCCCTGGCTGGTGTGGCTCAGTGGATTGACCACTGACCTTTGAACCAAAGGGTTGCCAGTTTGATTCCCAGTCAGGGCACATGCCTGCTGTTGCGGGCCAGGTCCCCAGTGGGGGGTGCGTGAGAGGCAACCACACATTGATGTTTCTCTCCCTCTCTCCTTCCTTTCCCCTCTGTCTAAAAATAAATAAATAAAATCATTTTTAAAAATCAGTGATTCTGAGAAAAGCTAATCTGACATAACTTTCTCTTTACATGGTGTCAGTACGTGAACTACAGTTGGAGTTCTGAGTGTGGAAGATGAGGGTGGTAGGGTCAAAGTTGGGATCCTGTGTGTAACACTTCGCCTGTCCAGTCTGTTTCCCCTACCAGCCATAAATTCCAGAGTCTCATGGATGACATCAGGGACTTACGCCAGCACCACCATGAACTCTTTAGCTCTTTCACTGGCTCTACCCTATTTGTTAAATTGTTTCACTGGCTTGTTCATTGTCTACTCTTCCTCAGATTCTCCTCACACATATCTCATTTAGTATTTCTCTACATTGTAGGAAAACTGGCTCATGCCTATTTTTGCAGGTGCTACTTCTTCTGCCCTGAATACCCTTTCCTTCTTTTCAATGTAATTCCTACGTGTCTTTACAGTCCAGCTAGTGGCATGCCCTCTTCTGGAAACCCTGGTGCAGTTTAGATATGACCTCAAAGGACTGTGCTAGCACCTGACCTTACCCTTAGCACAGTACTAGTTCACAGGCTCATTTGTCTTCCTCTCCTATGAGACCATAAGGTCCCTGAGGCCAGAGCCCTGTCACATTTGGCTTTGCATTCCCAGAGTTTGGCAGAGTTTCTGGCACACTAGAGCTTCTCCATACATGTTTGTGGAATGATTAAATAAATCAATTCATTTGTCACTGAGTGAGATGTTTCCCTTAACTTCCTTTCCCCAATTAAAATGTCTTGCGATTCTTTAAAAAGATCCTTCTTAGAAGATTTACAAGCGGGACTTGCTAAAGGAGGACATTTGTAGTATGAACCTCTCAACATCCCAGGCATTGTGGAGTCCCACAGGGATATGGGTCAAGCTTGGGGCATACAACTATGGGAGATGCCCCATGTTGGGCTTTCAGAAGCCTCTCAATGTTTTAAGGCCGTTGTTTGTCGATTCTCATAGCATCTCTGAATGATAAGCAGAGGAACTGAAGAATTTCTTTCGTTTCTTATACCTCTGTCCCTCTCCCCTCCCCTTTTCCTTTTCCCAGTTGTAGAGTTAGAACACAGAAAAAGACCTAACAAATTACGTAGCATCACTTAAAAGAGAACAGTCAAGCCGAGGCACACTCTGGTGCTCGTTCCACAAAGTGGTACTTCCTGTAACTTACACAGGTCTGTGTTTTAATGAATTCATGGCATATGGGCCATAATAATCAAAGGGCTTGGCATTTCCTGGAATTTATGATCAGGTGGGGAACAGGTCGTTTTCTACTTTTAAATGAACTCTCACATGCCTAGCTTTGGAGTTAAGAAGCCTGACAAAAGTGAAAAAGTTGCTGGAGTAAGTAATGATTCTTTATTTGCTTGTTCTGGTATCTGTACTCATATCTTTTCTTTCTTGTCTCAAACCTCATCCTCACCTATGAACTGCCATTACTATGTTTTCACTGGGATTTTAAGAGTGATTACAAGTTACTGTTCTTAAAGTCTGCATCATGGGGGAAGAAAAATGATTTTGTTTGCTGTCTTCTCTGTGAACAGAGAAGTTCATAGTCCTTCACCATATACCATCCCTGGTGACCTACAGTGGTTGGACACTTGTCTGTAGACAGGGAACTCTCTGCTGACCTGGCTTTTGTTTTTCTGGTTTACCAAAATGCCTTGTTGATCCAAGTAGCATTGAAAGTCTATGAATTCAGCAATGGTCTGACCTTTTGGCAGTCTTTTGGAATCGTCTTGAGTGCGAGAATGGTAGCTGGGTCCCAAGGATCTTATTTGGTCCCACCTGCTGAAAAAGTTGCCACAGAGTATTTGTTGTGGGCATTTAATTCTCAGTAATGGTTATACCAATTGTTGCCAGTGAGCTCAAGCAAATAACTGTACTACTGATATTGATGATTATCTTATGTTCCTAAAGCTGATTGAAGTTTCTCCTAAGCATGATCTCTTCTCCTACAAACCTCTGGTTGCAATGATGGTGGTGAGTTTTTAAAGAATCTCAAATTTAGATTTTTAGGAGTGCATTTTAAAGGAACTTCGCCCATGTATTTCTTTTCTTTCTAATATCTTATGTGTGAAGTTCCTACTGGCTTACAAGAACTCTTTAAAATGAAATCCCTGAAGATGTCTGTGAAATGCATTCTTTTCTGAGACAGACTGTCATGGGAGCTATTCAGAGCCTACATCATTCTGTTTGAAAGCTGAATGATGCACTTTTCCAAGCATATTCTTAACTCTAACAACAAAAGACTGCAAATGTGCTGAGTATTTCCAGATCCAGGCAATTTGCCAGTGAACTGTGGGTCTTTGGGATGTTCTCTAACACTAGTAGCTCTCCAGAAGCACCACAAGGCTTTCCAGAATGAGGCCTCAGCATATTGAAGCCACTGGCATGACCCTGTGTTCACTGATATCCAGGAAAGTAATTTTCCCTGTGCTGAAGTTACCCCTGCAATAACCTTTGGCTAAAATATTTAGAATTCCTAAGCTAATATAATAATGAGGAAACTTCTAGGTTTTAAAGATCTCAGTTCAAATCTAAACATTGGGAAAGGTAGGAAGTAAGTCTTCTGGGTTTAGAATTCATTACAGATGTGCAAGTCTTGGGGTATATGGGGCCACACAAAGTCCTTCTCTCACTGAGACAGAGGCTGGGGAAGAAAAGAAAAGCACTTCTCAGGAAACTCAGGTCGGGCAGGTACACAGTATCTACATTGGATCTTGTTAGTACTTGATGGGTTCCCATGGTAATTCCCTGAGGTTAACCAGCTGTGACAGGGGAAAGTGATAGCCACATGATTCATGAATGTGTATAACCAAATTGTCCCAGGCAAGGTTCATGGGGTCACGTAGAGACCAGTGTCTGAGGTCAGGTTTCAGGCTGCTACATGTGCTGTCCTCTAAGCAGACAGAAAGTGAAGCAGTAAGTGTCAAATTGAATAAGCCCCCATCCCCGATTAAACACCAGTTAAGAAGGAATTTGTAGGGACATAAGATGAAGCTTTTTTTTTCTTTCTTCTCCTGTCACATGAGAATAAACAAGGAGAAAAATAGAAAAGGTCATAATTTTACTTGACTTCATTGAGTGTAGGCTGGTATCATTTAATTTATTTGGATCTGATAGAGCTTCTCAAATTCACAGCTGACTTACCTGGTTTGTGAATTGATTATTTTTAAAACTTGATGATTAATGGTAACACTCCATGGTTCATTGTGGGAAGAATTTAGAAGGGGAAACAATGACCCGTGGTGTAAAGCCATAGGCACGTCAAAATCAGAATCTGCACCAATTAAAATAACTTCCCCTTGAATCTCAGATTACCTTGGGAAAGTGTATGATTTTCTGCACCAGTATTTCAAAACATTTAAGCTTCCTTAATGCCTGCTTGATTTAATTCCAAATGCATTACCTCCTACAGATAGAACATGAGAGCAGGAATTGACTTTGTAAACAGTATAGATCAAATGGGACTTAGTGACTTGCCCAAGCTAAGAGGGGGCAAAACCAAAACCAGAATATCAGAATACAGGGCTTTGTTTTCTGAGCAAGGTTACCTTTATTTTACTTTTGGCCACCCAAACAGTGTTAAAATTCGAGGTGATACATTTATCCAATGGATTCTATTTCAGGCGTATTCGGTCTGAAGTAGAACTCCTTTTCTCACAAATAGTAGTACAACAAAGAAATGTTGATATTGCACTTTCTGCTTTATTTGCATGTTATATGACATGAAGCACATGCAAAATTGAAGAAGTCACCTTTGTGTGACTTTATAGTGTTAGGGTTAGAAATCTTAGTAAAAATAGACATGTTTACAAACATTCTTGAATTTATTGAGTAAATCTAATTTTATTATTAGATACTACTATTCAAGTCAGTAATCGAAAAAACTTTCTTTTCCTGTAGGCATTGGCTTAGAATAAGCTGAAACCAGATCAAGGCAGACTTCTCAACCAAATTGCAAGAATCATTGTAGATCTAATTTTAACAAGTTTTTATTTTGACGCTGAAGTTAGTGAACTCTTTATCCTTAAACAGATTCTATTAAGAATGAGATGCTGGAATAAACAATCTCGAGTAATATAAGTTTTGCCCTGTATTTTCAACTGGTCTCATAATTGATAGGAAATTTTCCTGGTTTATAATATGAAAAAATCCCTTTTACTTTTTAAATTTATTTTTGAATTTTATTTTCAAGTAATAATATTGTGTTTTTCGTCGTATAGGAATTGTATAATGTCCTTTATCTTTTCTCAGAGAATGGAAATCCTACTCATGTTCCATGACTAAGCGGAAATGCTAGTTCTTTTGTGAGGCATTATTGATTTCTACCCATCCACAGGTATCAGAATAAATCCCTTCATTTTTAAAATTCTCAAGGCTGTTTCATTATACATCTATTCTAGCATTTAATTTAAATTTGCTTTCTGAATTTATTTATTTATTTGTTAAGCACCTACTTGCTATGTGCCAGGCACTGGTCAAGACTTAGGGATAGAGGAATGAACAAAACAGACAAAATCTTCAGCCTCATGGAGGTTATATTCTTGTGGGCATAGACAGACAATAAATAAATAAGTATTGAGAGTAAGAGACAACAAGTTAAGGGAGTTAGAGAGTGCTGGGGAGAGATGGGTTTCTATTTTTTATTGAGTGGTTTGAGGAGGAGGAATGCCTTGCTGGAAATCTGAGGAAAATTTGTGCAAAATCTTTAACAAGGGAGGGAGTGAGCTAGGTAGATATTTGGGGGAAGAGCATTTCAAGCAGAGGATAGAATAAGTACAGAGGCCCTAAGGTAGGATTATACTTGGCATGTTTGAGGAATAGCAACTAGGATGGTGATGTGGAGTGACTGAGGGGGAAAGCAGAAGGAGATAAGATAGGGCTATGGAAAGGACTTGCAATTTTACTCCGGGTGGGAGGTAAAGTCACTGGAAGGTGTTGAGTGACAGGGCTGCAGTGTTGAGAACAGACTGTTAGCAGGCAACGGGAGGAGATCATGTTGGCTTGTACTGGAAGTAGTGAGAAGTAGTCATATTCTGGATATATTTTAAAGGTAGAGCATAATTGCAGAATTGATGGATTGGACATGGGGATATCAGAAATCAGGGATGACTCCAATGTTTCTCCCTTTAACAGCTGGAGAAATGGAATTGTCATATACCAAAGTGAGGGAAATGGTGCAAGGAGCAGGTAAGGGGAACAAGATCAGGAATGTTGTTTTGGACTTGTTAACTATTTTTCACCATGGACATGGTCAACAGTATGGTGATTAGGGGGTTAGGGGTATAAGGGGACTAAATGGTAATAGAAAAAATACAATAAAAAGTTAAAAAAAAATAAGGTTAAATTTAAATATCGTGTTCTAACAGAAAAAAGCTCATTAAAGTTTCTCAAAGTGACTGCATCTGTAACCTGCTTCCAGCTCAAGAAATTAAACACTATATCAGACACAGAAGTAGAGATTTCAAGTATGCATTTGAATATACAAGTCTGTAGTTCAGGGGAGGTATAAATTTGAAACTTGTCAGCATATAGATGGTTGTTAAAAACCGTAAAATGAGATGAAATCACCTAGGAACTACTTGTGAAAGGAGAAGAGGTCTGAGGGAACTCTTAACAATTAATGACTGGAGAGATGAAGAGGACACAGCAAAGGAGACTGAGAAAGAGCAGACAGTGAAGTAATAGGAAACCCAAGAGAGTGAGAAGAAAGAAAGGTCACCTACTAAGTATAGGAACTCTGATAAGTATTGGGAATAAAACAGCTAACAAGATCAACCATGTCTCTAGCCTCATGGTGCTTATGTCAAGTGGGGTATACAGGTAGATAAACAAAAATCTATCATCTATCTATCTATCACCTATATGTCACATATCTCATTATGAAGTATAATGATTTCTCTGAGGAAGTTATATGTCAGTTGAAGCTTGAAGGATGAAAAGGAGTTTTTCCAAGATAAAATTTGAGGGTTGTATTAATTTGCTAGGGCTGCCATAAAACAGTGTCATAAACTGTTATGGCTCAGTAAATGAGCAAATTTTGCAAGTTTTCCTTGAGTTCTTGCAAAGGAAATGTTCTCTGCAAATATTAAATCTAATCTTCTATATATGTCAAGTTAATATTGTTAATTATGCCTTTCTAATGTTGTATATTTGAATTTTCGCAATCTTTTTATTATGCCAGTTACCATGAGAAATGTACTCAAAGTTCCAACCAAGAGTGGATTTCTTCAGTTCTCCCTGTTCTATTAATTTTCTTTATGAATACTTGTGGCTTTTTCATTACTAAAAAATAATAAAATTCTTATATTTTCAAAAAACACAAAATGTCATAAGCTGGATGGCTTAAAACAACAGAATTTTATCCTCTCATATTTCTGGCAGCTAGAAGTTAGAAATCAAGGTGCAGCAAGTCCATGCTCCTTCTGAAGGCTCTAGGGAAGAATCCTTTCTTGCCCCTTCCAACTTCTAGTATTGGTTTGTGGTTGTATTACTTCAATATTTGCCCCAGTCTTTACATGGTCTTCTTCTTTGTGTGCATGTGTCTGTGTCCCGTCTTCTTTTTTTTTTTCATATATTTCACTGATTATGCTATTACAGTTGTCCCATTTTGTTTCACCCCTTTAACCCCTCTGCTCAGCACCCCATCCTATCATCTGCACGTCAACATTTTCCCATCACCACTTTCCTCAACCCCCACCCTGTACACCTCCCACCCTCCATCCTTCCCCCATTTGGCTTTGTCCATGGGTCCTTTACGCATGCTCCTTGATGATACTTCCCCTCCTTTTCCCCTGTCATCCCCCTCCCTCCTCTCCTCTGGTTACTGTCAGTTTGTTTTTATTTCAATGTTGCTGGTTATATTTTGCTTGCTTGTTTATTTTGTTGATTAGGTTCCACTTGTAGGCGAGATCATATGATATCTGTCTTTTAACAGCTGGCTTATTTCACTTAGCATATGTGTCCTCTCTTCTTATAAAGACTCCAGTCATTGGATTTAGGTCCCACTGACCCTGTCCACCTTAAATCTGGCATGATTTTATCTCGAGGTTCTTAACTAATTAGATCTGCAAAGACCCTATTTTCAAATAAGCTCACAGTCTAAGGTTCTGAGAAGGTGTGAATTTTGGGGGGACACTACTTAACCCACTATAGGGGATGAACAGAAGAAATATTACGTTTGAAGCAGTGGTGCTCTGAAACTGGCTTGAACCTATTCCCAAGAGCCAATTGTTAAATTTTCAGCAATTTTGTTATCTGGTTAACTTTACATTGGTAGCTTGAAATTGGCCATGATGGGAATATTTATAGTATGAAATTGGCAAATGGTAGAAATCAGGTTTGTTTACTTTTCTTCCGGAGAGGCAATTGTTAAATATTCAACCAACACACCACCGATTTAAAGATCTTGAGTCCAAAAAGAAATGTGTTTAGTATGGATGGGCCATAAAATAAAGTGTGGCTGGAGGATAAGTGCAGGCAAAGCCAGACAGGACCTTAAAGACCACAATAAGGATTTTGAATTTTAACCTAAATGTGACTGGGGGCTATCAGAGAATTTTAGTCAGGACAGTGGAAGGGTCAGATTTGTATTATTATTCTAGTTGTTTATACGTCAGCCTTTCCTGTCTGAGAGCAAACTCCTTGTGAGGGATTTCATTTTCATTATTTTTGGTATCCTCCATTATATTTTACACATAATAGACATTTGATAAGTGCTGGTTGATCTGAGTGGGGTTTTATAAATACCATGCAAATTGGTAAAAAAAATGGTTATTAAAGCCAACAAACATGATCAATCAGCACTATGTCATGGAGGGATCTCAAGACAGCTTTATCATTATTTTACATGATCCATTGAGCAGGCATGCATTTAGAACTTACTGTCTACAGGCACTGTGTGAATACAGCAGTGAAGAAGACACAGTCTTACCTGTAATCTTGTAGAGAACACAACAAAAACCTATTGGAGCCCCTTGTGATAATCTGTGTAACAAGGTACACATGAGAGGATCTCCTGAATTTTGGGAGCTTGGGGAAGCTTCCATAAGAAGCATAATTTTTAGAGAAAGTATTGCTACCTAAACTGTGCTCTGAGTCAAATTCATCCTCTAAAAAGGGTGTTATGGAGGTTTGGAGGAATGAGGGGGCTGAAGGGCTTTCTGCCTTTGAAATGACCTTGGAGGCTTGTTATACCTTTTACTTGACTACATTCACTGTTACCGTCACTTTTATACCTTGGCTATGGTAGGAAGAATTCTAAGATGGCTCCCAATGAGCCTCACCCTTATATAATCTTCTCCCTTTGAGTGTGGTTGGAACCTGCAAATATGATAACACATTATTCCTGTGCTGATGTTATGTTATATAGCAAAAGGAAGACTATCCTGGGTGGGCCTGACCTAATCAGTTTAGACCTTTAAAAGCAAAGTGTATCTTCTGGCTGACTGCAGAAGAGGAAGACAGAGATTTAAAGCATGAAAAGGAAAAGGATTCAATGCACTGTTGTTTACTTGGAGATGAAAGGGGGGATGTGAGGAAGAATGTGAATGCATTTCTAAAAGCAGAGCAGGGTCCCTGATTGAGAACCAACAAGAAAATGGGGACCCCAGTCCTATATCTGCAAGGAACAGAATTCTGCCAACAATTAGAATGAACTTGGACTGAATTTTCTTCCTAGAACCTCCACACAAAAACCCAGCCATGACAACACCTTGATTTCAACAATGACATACCCTGAGCAGAGAATTAGCCAAGCTGTGCCTGACTTCTTGGCTACAGAACTATGAGGTACTAAATTTGTGTTGTTTTAATCTACTATATTTGTGGTAGTTTCTTATCTAACAATAGAAAACTAACATTAGGACTTCACTCTGGAGGGCTGGCTCAGCAATAGTGAACATGATTTTTTTTTTTTTTTTTTTGCTCATTCTGCTAAGGAGGAGTGAGGAAGGTATAGTACTAGTTTGCAGAGCAGGAGAATGACTTCATTAACAGAGATGACTCTTACCACTGGAGATGATACTGACTTGAATTTGCATAATAAACCTTATTAAACAACCTCTATCTACCATTATTTCCCCCTATATATTTATCTTCCCATAATTTACTGGCCCTCGGAGCCCAAATCCCTTTTCCTTTGTCTAGTCACTTTTCCACAATTTATCACATTTTGTTGTTATTGTTAAAATTGTATATAAGCCCCTGGGTCTAACCACCACTCAGGAGTTTTCGCTTTTTTTTTTTTTTTTTGCATAGCTTCTCCTGTCACACATAAAATTAAATATATCAATTAAATATGCACAGCTGTCTCTCCTGCACACTGCCTTTTGTTAGTTCAATTCGCAGGCTCCAGGTACTGAACCTAAGAGGGGAAAGGAAAAGGTATTTCCTCCACAGTGAGAGTAACCATTTTGAAGAAAAGAAAAGAATGTAATGAGATAGGGGATTGAGGAAGGTGACTTTAGATAAGGTAGTTAGGGAAAGCTTAGCTGAGCAGATGACATCTTAGTAAGATATAAAGTCACAGGTCATACCGAGATCTTAGGAAATGCATTCTAGGTAGAGTGAATAGCTAGCAAGTAAAAAATTCCTGAGTTAGACATCAGCCTGGAGTATTCAACAGACAGAAAGGAGGACAGGGTGGTTGGAACAGAGTGGACAAAGGAAAGAGTTGAACTAGATGAGGTCAGAAATGTTGAGAAGGGCCAGATTGTGTGGGATCTTACAGGCCAAAGGTTTCCAAGCTTGAGAACACCTGAAGGGTCTGTTAAAGTATAGCTTCTTGGAACCCAATCCTGGAGGTTCCAATTCTGGGGATCCAGACTGGGTCCAAGAATTTGCATCTTGGAATGATTTGAGTTCTTATCCTAAATTGCTACTACTTGAATGAAATCATTAATGTCACTGAGCCTCAATTTCTTACCCCCCAGCCTAGGGTTCCAGTGCCAGGAAGATAAGGTGCCATAACTTCTGGCTGCAAAAATCAGCAGAGATTGTGTCGGTGGAGGAGGCTGCTGGAGCCCCAAGCAGTTCCTCTTGGGGAGTCCACACACAGACTCACCTACTCAGACTTGCTTCCTCTGAGCTCCAGCACCAGGGTGACAGCTTGAAAGGCACCAGTGGTAAACAGGGAGAAACTGAAGTGTCTGGCATTGGGGCAAGCAGAGTCTGTTGTGCTTTTGCTGAGCCCTCCCCCTACAGAGCTAGTAGGCTGATGCCATATCTGAGACTCCATCAACCTGGCTAACAATGTGGAACCCATCTTGGAGATCCACAGAGGCTCCACACCACCCAATTTATGGGCCCCACCCAAGCTACTTTTCCATATGAATGGCTGTTCTTAGCTCCTAAATCCTATCAAACAAGCAACAGCTGGCTTCAGTGAGCCCTAGTGGCAGCCTGATTAGAGTCACAGCTTGGCTTGCCCTGGGAATCTCCAAACCCAGTACAAGTAGCAACCATCTCAGACTGCTTTACAGCTTAGTCAGGTTGACCTGGGCAAAAGACAGGTGGGGGCCGAACTCGGCCTGCACCAACTGGGAAGCCCTAGGGCTGGTACACCCAGTGGATAGCTACAGACCATGTCGGAGAACTATCACCCTACCCCTGCACAGCTGATCCTCCACGGAGGGCGGACATTGGTGGTAAGTGGTCATAGCCAACCCTTGAGGCTGACTGGCCTGGGTAAATCCCTCCCAAAAATCTGCCAACAGCAAACAAGGCTCAACTACAAGAGGAGGGTATACTTAGCCTGCATAAAGAGTGCACCTCGAGTACCCAGCTTGGGTGATAGGGGAGGCTGTGCCACTGGACCATATAGGACACCTACTACATTGGGCCACAACTACCAAGACATGGAGTCAAAGCAACTCTACCTAATACATAGAAACGAACACAGGGAAGCTGCCAAAATGAGGAGACAAAGAAACATGGCCCAAATGAAACAATAGATCAAGACTCCAGAAAAAGAGTTAAACAAAGTGGAGATAAGCAATCTATCAGATGCAGAGTTCAAACACTGTTTATAAGGATGCTCAAGGAACTTAGTGAGGACCTCAGAAGCATAAAAAAGACCCAGTCAGAAATGAAGAATACACTAATTGAAATAAAGAACAATTTACAGGAAAACAGCAGTGGAGTGGATAAAGCTGAGAATCAAATCAATGATTTGGAACATAAGGAACTAAAAAACAACCACACAAAAGAAGAAGAAGAAAAAAATAATAAAAAAATGGGGATAGTATAAAAAGCCTCTGGGATAACTTCAAGAGGTCCACCTCATAGGGGTGCCAGAAGAACAAGAGAAAGGACAAGAAATTGGAAATCTCTCTGAAAAAATAGTGAAAGAAAACTTCCCTAATTTGGGGAAGGAAATAGACATGCAAGTTCAGGAAGCAAAGAGCGTCCCATTTATGATGGATACGAAGAGGCCCACTCCAAGAGATGTCATTATTGAAAGACCAAAGGTCAAAGATAAAGAGAGACTCTTAAAGCAAGAGAAAAGAAGTTAGTTACTAGAAGGTTGCCAGGTGGGAAGGGGAGGGGGAGTATGGACGAAGAGGTGTGGGTATTAAGAAGTACAAATAGGTAGTTACAGAATAGCTTTGGAGATGTAAAGCACAGTATAGGAAATGGAATAGACAAAGAACTTATACACATGACCTGTGGGCATGAATAAGGGTGGGGGGATTGCCTGAGGGAAGAGGTTTGCTGAGTTGGGGATGGAAAAGTGGAAAAATCAGGACAACTGTAATAGCATAATCAAGAAAATATTATTTAAAAAATAAAAACTTCCTAGGGTGTTAAATAATCTCATATATGTGCTAGAACTGGGAAAATGTGAAGTCTTATGATTGTTGAGAAATATTAAATTTATGGGTTTTCAAAAATGGATACCCCAAATATAGTTGTGGGGTGTAGTAAATGAAAAGACACAAGTAAAGAAGGAGGAGACATGGAGAGTTGCAGGTAAATATTATTTTTTTAAATTAAATTGAAGTTTAAAATTTGTTAACTTGAGAGTCCAACTTGGGTTGGTGTTTAGATTTTTAGAATGAACTTGAATGCCTTAATTTTTAATTCACTTATTTGTGGAATTGTGACTTTGATCTTTTAAGAAATAGAACACTCTGTTAAAGGCTCAAAAGACTTTTGTCAGAGGAGACTAGTAAGCAAATCTTATAATCTTTTTGAAGGAGAAATTATTCGAACTTCCCAATATTTCATTCATTGGGGAGAGGGTTTGATGAAGCTCACCCTACGGCTGTCTTTCACTATATCCTTAATGCTGACAACAGCTAGGAATTTAACCAAAAGGCATTTGAATATAATGTGTGATTTTGAGAAGAGCCAATACTTAGTTGTAGATAACACAACTGGGAAAGAGGTGGAAAAGAACTATGTGTGGGAGGTGTGCGTGTGTCTGTGTGAGTTTACATGTATGCAGGATACTTCTTTTCCAGTCTGATACCAGTCAGAGGAAATCTACTTAATATATAGAGAAGGTGAAGAGGAGGGTAATAGTGAAAACACTCCTGTTTTCTTAAATGCCATGAGGACACCAGTCTTCACACATTCCAGGGACAGAGAGAGATCAACAAACTTACAGTTTTATATTTAGGAAATCCTTTTCTGTCTTGGTTTGGTAAGAGCTTAGTAGTAACTTCTGAGTGTTTTTTGTTTGAACTCTTTGAAACTAGAACTTGATGGCAGAGGGACTCTCTCTGAAAATTTCTAAGGAAAGGATCAACTGTCTTACAGGGATAGTGTCCATATTGTGCTTCGTGGATGTGGGCTAAATCAGGATTTCAGGATACAGCCAAATTGGCCTGTCAAATCCTTCTCCACTCATGTTCTCAAGAGAAGGGAGAGGGCTGCAGAAAGCTTTGCTTGGGTTTCCTTACTGAAATTCAAATATTTTTGGAGCCTGTTATACTTCTGATTATGATCAGTTAACAGGGATTAATGAGATTGACTCTTGGAATGGGTGGGGTGGGAATAGGAGGGATAAAAGAGGGTGATGTCAGAAGTTGTGGGCTGGTGTCAAAGGACAGACTTTGAAGTTTGGTCTGGGGCCCTTTCTGTCATCCCAGATGTAGCAGGCCCTACATAATGGTGGAGTAGGGGTTGGGTATGATTCGGGTTCCTTAGGCTATATACTGGTTTCATTGTGGTGTCATGTTGATGAAACATTTTTTGTTTTGCATTGTATAGAATAAACACCTTCTCAATATTATGTTCTATTGACATTTCTCACATATGTTCAACAGCTACCAAGTGTGTTTTTTCCTCTCTAGGATATTGTACTGGAGGACTCATTCTCTTCATGCCTCCTGTCCTCTCCCTGCCTTCCCTCAAAACTGCATCAAGTCCGACTTGATGAAAGAGGTCATCCCAGGGTGGAAGATTTGTAATGCAGGTATTGCTGGCAAACCAGGGAGGTAGTAGTCAAGAAGTTGGTCAGTGGAATCAAACACAGCTAGATCACTTGTTTAGGTCGGTGCTTAAAGGTCTGTAATGTCACATGCCCCTGTATCGGTCAGGGTTAGGACAACAAAACAGAAACTACTTTTAGTATTACAATCATAAAGGGAGACAATTCAGAGATTTAGGTGCTTATATGACTGTTGGAAGGGCTAGAGGAGCAAAGGTCAGGGAAAGCCACTGCTAGCTCTTAGGTTTACTGCTAGCTTTCAGAGACTCAGGAAGTTGCTTCAGATCTCCGGAGAAGGAATTGCAGGGATTGACGCTGATGGTCACAGCTGCCAGCAGCATCAAGGAGGGTGATTAACAGAGAAACACCTGGAGGCTAATGAAAAAATTCATATCTGTTGACATATCTAAGTCTACCTGTTGGTGCCTTTGTTTTTACCTTCTGAATTTTGTGCACATTCATTTTATTAGGGAAATCTAAAATGAATTCAGGATCCTGCTGGCAAGGAAGTTTGGAAAACGTGGTTCCCAGACTTCTAACCTCTGAAAACCATAAGAAGCACAGAAGAAGGTGCAAGAATGCCAAATTCCAGCACAGTCTATGTCTGGCCCAACAAAGCATTATGTCTCTGAGCCTGTGTCATCATCAGCAAAGTAGAGATCATAATACCCGCAACTACAGTTATCACCAAAAAATATATATGCAAAGTAAATTCCACAAAACCCAAAAACATTTTCTCCTACTAAAAAATTATCATTCAATCACAGAAAACCAAAATACTTTTTGAGCTGTTATACTAATGTGGGAGGGGGTGAGCAGGGAAGGGGAGAGTAATGGGGGGAAAATGGGGATAACTGTAACTGAACAACAATAAAAAATTAAAAAAGAATAATATTCAATGTACACCACCACAAAAATATGTAACTGTGGCATAAGGGTTATTTTGAGCTGAAGGCACTTGAAAAGAAGGAGACACAAGAAAATCTCTCTGCCCTCTTCTTTTCTACCAGAAAGGCAAAAATATTCTTAATTACTAGAGATGGCTGTAGACACCAGAAGAATCTATATAACAAACTTTACTAATTAGCTCTTATCTTCCATTAGTTTCTCCATATGTTTACCTTCCCATAATTTGCCAGCCACCAAAACTCAAAGTCCTTGTCCTGTATCTTGTCACTTCTCTAAAATATTTTGTTGTTGTTGTTTTTTTTGTTAAGATGATATATAAGTCCAAGTTTTAACCACCCCTTTGAGTTATTCATCTCTGAGTATTCCTGCGTTTATGCACAATGCATATGTTAATAAATTCTGTTTATCTCTTGTTAATTTGTCTTTTGTCAAGGTAATTTGTAGGGGCCCAACTGGAGAACTTGGAACTGTAGAGAAAAAAAAAGTTAAGTTTTTCCTCCCCTATAATAATAAGTGTTGATTGTAAAAATTCCATCAAAGACAAAATTAGCTGCACAATTAAGGAGATGATTTTCTTCAGGCTAATGAAATAAAGACAATGTTCATTAATGAGGAACCTCCAAGAAGAAAGAGAACCCTTGAGGTTTTATAGAGGTAAGTAAACAAGGGAGTCATGGGGCAGTGTGGACACAGAATCTTGAGGAGACCCAATGAAGGGCGGAGGTGGGACTTATCCCTGGATACAGAGGGCAGAGTGGTTCTTTGCATTTAATCTTTCCTGGAAAGGGCTGGAGGATTTCTTAACCATTGTTGTTTTCTAGGAACACAGGGTTCAGATGAAAGTCAATGTGTTCAGTCCCTCCTTTTGTTGAAGACAAAGATCATGAGTCATTTAACAAACTCGAGGTGATCATAAATCTCCTGAGTGGGGGAAGTAGAGTCTAAGAAATAGTTTCTCTGGGACTCTTGTTGGCATTTTACCTATAAAACCAGTTAAACCGTCTGTTGAGATTTTCTGGCAGAGGTAAATTGTTTTAGGATCCCAGTGATCAAGCATTTCAAAAAAGGGATTCCTGAAGTGAAAAAGAGAAACACTGACATAAAAATAAAAATTACTTAAAGACCCAGAAGGTTAACACTGAGGATAACCTGTCTACTAGATTCTATGAAATGGGTGGAGGAAAATCTTCAGCTCAGGAGTAAGGAGAATTGTAGATATTTGACAAACTTCCTTCTTGGCATCTTGACTGTGATTATTGACTTAAAGATGTCACAGAACTTTTGAGGAAAAAAATGTATAGCAGTTGCTTCCAACCACTGAGCACGCACCCTCTCTGGAAGCCAGAATTATGTGAGCACCAGTTGGTGAAGTAGCACAGCTCATTGACATTCTTGAAGCTCTCAGTTAGTATGTTTGTGCTTTTGGTAATGTCCACAACCTTGACTACCTCTCATATAAGGGCATGCCTTACTTGAGCATTTCACTGGATTTCCATATTGGTCCTCACAGTGGCTTACCCAAGCAGAATTCCAGCCCATGCCTAGTCTGCTGCCATAGTGAGTTCTTCAAGGTTTATATTAAGTCTTTGAGACTCAGCTTACAAGGTTTATTCAGGCCCTGGGGGGAAAGGCCAGCTGCAAGAGAACCCAGAGCCTCAATAGGGATATGAGCACTCAGGTTTTAGTCTTAGCAACACTGAGTCGGACAAGGGGAAGAAAACTAGATGTAGTAGTTTGGAGGATTATTGACTACCCTCCAAATATTGATATTGGGAAAAAAACTGGATGAATCAACAATTTGATAAGAATGGACAATCTGGACAAAATAACAGGATCCAGTCTAATTTGCAGGAAAGAACGAAAACTGGTTTTTCCAGAGGGAGTGGAAGTCAATCAAATCTCAATCAGAGAAGTAGAGTTTGTATGTCTATCAGTTACCTACAATTTATGAAGAAATGTAAAATAGTTCAAAGGCATTGAACAGGATTAGAATCTGATAACCCAGAAGGGTGTGCTATAAAAGAAGCAGAGTTCTCCACTGAAACAAAATTTTTCTCTGCAATACTCAAAAGTATTCTCTTACCAACTCTGTGAACATTTGTTATATAGTTGAGATTATATTGAATATTCAATTCAATATTGTGATTTATTTTTATGTCCTTTCCCTCTTAATCGAAAAGAAATTCTTTAGAAGGGAAAAATGTTATATATGTGGAGAATATCACATCATTCTGAAAACAGAATGTATATTCAGTACCAAGAATTAGCAAAGTTTAAAAATCAACAGGATAAAATTGGGAAATAGAAAGGAAATGATGCCATAAAAGGCCAAATATTTCTATACTAGACTCTCATAAGTGACTTTTCGCATACTCATTTTTGCATCCCTCCAGTAGGAAAATAGACATCAGGCTCTGAGAAGCCCTTCATTGAAGTATAGGAATGAATGTGTTTTGATCCTAATTGGAAACAGAGTTTTGTCTGCCTCAGAGAAAAGAGAAGCTGAAGAAACACAGTAGCCATTGTTCCTGCTAATTTGATGTTATGATTCAATACAGGGTTGGAAAACTATGCCCCTTGGGCCAAATCCAACTTTTGGGGAGAAAAAACCCTTTTTCTCTACCCTCTTATGTTCAGTGCTTGGAGGCCTGCAAATTAAACTGACAAAAGACAGATTAGCAAGAAAAAAAAAAGATTTTCATTCACATAGGTATTCAGTAGTTCACAGAAAAATGTGACTAAAGAAGGGGGGTAGAACTTGGAACTTATATATCATTTCAATAGAGAATAGGGGGTGACTTCTGGGATGACAAATGACTTCTTAGAAGGGGAAGGAGAGAAGGCACTAATGAAGACACAAATAGCATTTTGGAAATATAAGTGGGTCCTCAGGAGAATAAATGGGAGTTATGATACTTTTGTGATAGTGTGTGTTTGGGTGTGGTGTCGATTTCTCCCCTAGGGAAGTGAAGATTAGAGTTGCTCCAGGGGAGGGTTTTATGACAATTTAGTTCTTTTGGGAGGCTCTGCTTTTAGGCAGACTGGAAGCATGAAAGGGGGAAGTTGAGGTGTGGGTTATAATAGATTACTTCCCTGCTTCCCTCTGCCAAAGGACTGTCCAGGACTTCACACTTCCAAGTTGTGAGCTTCATCTGAGTAAGTCTGCTAAAATAATTATTTTTTAAATGATTCAAATCAGCTATTCTCAGCTCTGGCTTTGAGACTTCCCAGTCAAAAAAAAATATCTTTAAGCACTCTCATGATATCTTTAACAGTTTTGAAACTTATATTTTTCCATTTTAATTTAAAACAGAAACATGAGCTATACAACACACTTTTAGGAATGGGATGGATTAGCAAATAAAAAATGTAGAACTCAGTTTTTAAGACATGGCAAGTTAATGTTGGATTCACTGAATTTTATTTTTCATACTGATATTTTGGCTTTCTCTAGATCAGAGAGAGCCTCTGTTATTTTTATGACATTTTCCATGCTGGATAAGTTAATCATGATGTTGTCTTTTGAATATCTGTGAAAGAAGAGGCGAGGCTGTGAAACCTTGGGTGTAGTGTCAGAATTGCTACTCAGAAAGACATAGGCTGACTCCTGACTGTAACTTGCTAGTCATATTAGCCTCTATACAGTTAGCTTGGCAGGTTAGTTAGCCTCTTGATGCCTTTGTCTCCTCGTTTTAAAATAGAAGTGAAAATACCTATCTCAGATGGTTGCCATGAGAATTGAGTGATAAAATGCAGGTAAAGCAGCTGGTGTCGGGCCTGGCCTATAGTTAACATCAGCTATGGTTATATTTCCATTTGGCATGCTGAGCCCTTGGTCCACGAGCAAGGGTGCTGTTGATGCAGACTGGTACCCTGTGTACCTCTCTCTGCTCAGTGAACACAGAGTATTCCCATTTTTGTTTTCTGCACATCATTAGTGTAATGAAGCAGAATCTTAGTGTGCAAGCAGGAAATTCCTTTTAGAGATGTTATCCTTTATATTCTTATTCCCTCTTTTAAGAATACCGTTGATTCTTTTTGTCTATTTGGGGGAAAGTGTTTAGGTATGTGAAGAAAAATTTTTTTTCTTGAGAAGTTTGATTTTTTACTTCCCTGGAGGGTTCTGTTTCCATATTTCCAAGTATAGCTAATTACTCTTGCTTAAGCCCAGATATTCAGATTGTGAATTTGAGGCTAATGTCAGGATAGCTAACGACTGATGTATCATAACACTTCTATGGTGAGCTTATATGTTTTCCTTGTGGATATTTTAACAATTTGAATATGGCCATCCCCTCCCATTGTCATTTTCCACCGTGGAAGTTTGGGGTTAATCTTCTAAGAGTATTTATATCACCAGGTGATACAAAAAGTCATGCTTTCCAAATTTCACAAAAGACTTAACCAATAGGTATATGCATATAAATATATATGGGTAGTTTTATTGCTGGAATTGGCTCTTATGGTTATGGAAGCCAAGAAGTCCCATGACGTACAGTCTGCAAGCTGAAGAACCAGGGCAGCTGGTGGTGTAAATTCGGTCTGAGTTCGAAGGCCTGAGAGCCAGGAGAACTGATGTCCAAGGGCAGTAGAAGATAGATGTCTCTGCTCAAGCAAAGAATGAACTTGCCTTTCCTCCACGTTTTTGTTCTAACCCTGAAACTCAATGACTGGATGATGCCCACATTGGTGAGGGTAATTTTCTTTATCCAGACTACTGGTTCAAATTCTAGCCTCTTTGGCAACACCCTCACAGATACACCCAGAAGTAATGTTTTACCAGCTATCTGGGCATCCCTTAGCCCAGTCAAGATGGCACCAAATTAACCATCACAATTGGCCATGTTTCTGAAGGATTTTCCACTTTCAGTGTGCATTTGATCAAGAGTTTCCTTAAACCAAGTAGCTAATTGTCAATATAGAAAATAAGGCCTTTTCTCATCCTCTCACCACTTCCACCAGTGCAAGAAAAGTGGTGGTGAAATATGTAAGAAAAAGAACCTATTTTATTAGGTTGTTTTAGAATGCACCCTCTTCTAGTTTCCTGGGTTCTTTTGGTTTCCATGGGATTTAAGGACTTGTGAGCAAACATTTTGGGGATATTTGCTATGGGCAGGTACTTGTATTCTTGGTCTTATGACATGAGGAGCGTGGGAGGGCAGATCACAGACTGCAGTCCTGCAATTTATGTCATTGAATGCTAGATAACCCTGGACCAAGCCAAGGAATTAAAAGAAGAAAAAGACTCTGAATGCCAGAATTATATCTTCAACTAAAATTAATTATTAATCATTTTTCCATAATTGGAGAAATAACTGAAATGAGCAATCCATCTAGGTGTCAGTTGATTCTCAGAGCAAAGTTGTTACCTATGTGTTCTCCTCATCATGTTTTCAGAGAAATGGCAAATTCTACCATTCTGGGGAGCGTCAGCCTTTGTGATAAATAGAAAGATGCATCTAGAGCAAGACTAGAAGAATTTTTATGTCTCATGACTACTTTGAATTTAGAACACAGTATGTTTGAAGATGGTTAGCTGTGAGGGGGTAGTTGCAAACTGCTCCCTGCCCATCCCTTAACTCTACTATTTTGAGAATGCTCTTCAAGAGGAATTCTTGGTACAGTTAGGGACAGAAAGTAACTGTTCATTCTCACTTGCATTAATTAAGGTGTGTTCAGGTTTTATATTCTCATAAGTGAATTTTAAGACCAACATTAGCTGGTCTATTGTAACAATTGTATGAATTAATTTTCTCTTCCAACTTGATTTCATTTGCATTTTTCTCTCTGATGAGTAGTCTTTGAGAATAGCATCTCTACTAAAAACTCCTTATCTTCCCAGGTACTTTTGTATAAATTAACTAAACTGTGTTTAACTCAACAAAACACTTCCGTTCACTTGTTTAACTGTATGAAAATAGATTTCTCTTTCTTAGTGAGAAATAACTCTTTTCTTATCTCTTTGATTTAATATCAAACTTTCTTATTAATTTCTTTGTTATTATGTAAGAGCCTAATTAATGACCCACAAAAAGTTATTCATGGGAGTGAAAAAACTGACCTTGTCAAATGTGTGTTAGTGGATGAAATGTGACATCTTCCCCACATGTAGTTATGATTTGGATATATCAGTTTATGTGTCCTGACACCTAGTTTTCTTGTTTTACTCTTGAATTTGAGTTTTTACAGTCTATAAACAACCATCTCAGCTCACGCATGTACAACAAATATACACACACACTCAAAGAACACAAACCAGCTTATTTGGTTAATGAAATTAAGTAATTGAACAGTTAGGTTTTTCAAAGTTGAGTCAGGTTGTCTGACACTTAGGGGGAAAAAGCTGTTATGTGATTAGTTTGTTGCTCAAAGCCAGGCATGAAAGAGCAGGTCCTACAAGTCCATATCAGACATCCTGACTCTTGCTGATACATGTTGCAGATTTCAGCAAGAGAAAGCCTTTACTCAAGGACAGTGTGATAATGCCTCAAGCAACTGTGGAATGGTGGTTCTGGGAACCAGAAATACATATGCTCTTTTTGTAGTCATTTATTGCTCTAAAGAAACAATATATTCAATGGTTACTTGAGTACATAAGTCCTTATTTGTAGAAGACATCATGAAGCATTCTCTCAAAAGAGGCATTTTCAAAAATAAAAAAGGTTAACTATGTAATAAAGGGGAACTATGCTAAAATCCCTTGCACATATTCTTGTAGATATTTAACTTAACTTTTGACATTTTGAATGACCACATATAAAGAACAGCCACTAGCAATACTATTAAGATCATATTTATATATCTATTATTAATTTTAACTAAATTTTTAAAGATGAGTTCTCTTTAGCTTATCTTAATAATACTATCAGTAAGATATGATAACGAGATAATTAATATTTTATATTTGTGGGAACTTAATGCTCTTATACTTCCTTGAAATGAAACTATCTTCTGTTCATGTATTCACAGAATGACGGATTATTACCTGGCAAAAATATTATTACCTTTCTCAGTTCATTCCATCAATCAATGATACTTTCTGAACACCTACTATAGTTACACTAAAGAATAAAGTTTAGAAGTGTTTCCTCTTTCCTCCTCCTATTCTTTTCTGTCTCAATTCTTCATTTACTTCTCTCCTGACCACGTATAATGCACTCTTCTCTATATATCTATATCCTACCTATCTCCTTAGACCTAGGTCAAGTGTGTTCTTGCCAAATCATTTCCAAACTATTTCAGGGCTCAGTAATTTCTCCTTTCTCTTGAAGTCTCAAGCAATTAATTAATTACTGGCAACAATTCTTCTCCTGTGGTATATTTTTGTTTTGTTTCATTTGCCTAACTAAATAAGAAACTCCTTGGGCAGTGTGAAGTGAAGGACAGGGACAATGTCTTATATTTATATTCTTCACAGTGACTTAATCAAAGGGCATTGCCCTTGAGAAGTGATTTTAGAATTCAAAGAAGACAGTGATCTTTAGGGATAATGTCAGAGAGGGGTTCAAGGAGGTGAGATTTGATCTGTACTTAGAAGAGTAGACAAGATTTAGGTAAGGAGAGAAGGTGAAGATCATATTTCAAAGGGGTATTGATTGGAGGGCAAGTATGAGTGAAATTGAGGACATAGAACGCATCAAACAGAAATGTATGTGCGCTTGAAACTGTTAAAGCTTGTCAAGGAGATGGATGAGTTCTGAAGCATACTGGTGTATTAGTCCCTGAAGCACACCATAGAGTATTTAACCTCAGAAAAACGGTGCAGAACAAGTGATGCCCTATGTATCTATTTCTTATTAACCGATTTTCTTCTTATAAGAGGCTCTGCTCTATTTAACTTCCCTGGTGTATACCTTTTTTCTAACTTTTTTCCCACCCTGCTTTAAAGGATTATTTACTTAGACTATTAGGTAAGAGATTTAAAATTCTCCAATTTTATCACAGGAAAAACTAGAAATGACCTTCTCATGATTATAAAAAGTCCTTTGACTTTTTATCAAGAGGTGTCAAGTTTTAGTTAAGAGCACACAGAACAGAGAAACAATTATTGACCAGTAAACAATCTTTCCCATCCATTCCTACTGGGAAAATAAGGGTTTTCATACCATCAAAAGAGAGCATGAAGTTTTATTTTCCTCTTGCCTTGAACACCATGATGAAGAATGCCTATGGACTGTTTAGAATAGTTAAGCTAACACTTGGGTAGTGTAGGATTAGGAGAAACATGGGATTTGAAAACTATGGCCATTTTTTGAATCAATAATTTTTCACTCACTAAGTTAAAGGAAATTGCTGAGTAGATTTGGCATCATGAATTGAGCCATAAATTCATTTATCTTGGAAAAATCTGAAAGTAAATAGTTATGGATTTTATACTTGTAGAATAAAATTTTATTCAATTGGATGCCACTGATTAAAATTGTTATGTACTAGAGAGTGAGATTAAATATTCAAGAGAATGAAAAATGTCAAATATTTCCAATTGCTTATTATTAGGGATGTTTAAATTACAAATATACATGATCTAATCCTTGAAGTAGAGCCCCTAAAGATTTTTCTTTTTCAACACTTTGTTAATATAGCTGAAGTACATGAAAGTAATATTTCTGTCTTTCATTTGTTCATTTATTCATTTATCCAACAAATGTTTACTGAGCACTTATATATGCCAGGCACTGTTATAGGATCTGGGGAAACAGTGGTGAATAAGAAAAAGAATGTACTCTCATGAACCTTGTATCTAATAAAGAGACAAGTAAAAGAGAAAGCCAACATATATGTCATATAAAGTTAGCACTTTATATTATTTACCTATAAAGGAGACTAGAAAAAATCGAAGGGCTAGAGTATTTTCTAAAAGAGGGGGGAAAGGATAATATTTGATAGGATGGTGCGGAAAGACCTCTTTGAGGTGGTTACATTTGACATGGACAACATAGAATTGTGAAAAGTTTTACTGAACATTTTATTACCACATTGGAGAGAGCCAAAGCATTTATAATATCCCCCTCTAGTAAGTTAGTAAATCTGTTCACTCATTCAGATTCTTTTTCAGTGAAGTTTCATACTTTCATATAGGTCTTACCCATTTCTTGTGAAAATTATTCTTAGGTTTTAAAAATAGGTTTGCTTCCATTGTAAATGGAATATTTTGTCATTAGTTTATATCTGATTATACTTAGCATAGGAAAACTATTAATATTTTTATATTTATCTTGTATCTTATATATCTCATGTAAGATACTAGGTCTGCCTTGGCAAGAGACAATCATATCACTTCCTTTTATTTTTATTTTTTAAAAGATTTTATTTACTTATTTTTAGAGAGTGGGGAAGTGAAGGAGAAAGAGAGGGAAGGAAACATCAATGTGTGATTGCCTCTCATGCACCTCCCCATTGGGGACTTGGCCTGCAACACAAGCATGTGCCCTGACTAGAAATCAAACCAGCGGCCCTTTGGTTCGCAGGTGGGCACTCAATCCATGGAACCATGCCAGCCAGGACTCACTTCCTTTTAAAAACTGCGTTAGCATCAATTCAAGAGGACCTATGCACCCCTATGTTCATAGCAGCATTGTTTACAAGAGCCAAGAACTGGAAGCAACTTAAGTGTCCATCAGTAAATGAGTGGATCAAAAAACTGTGGTACATTTACACAATGGAATAGCACACAGGAGAACAAAAAGAAGGAACTCCTACCCTTCATGACAGCATGGATGGAACTGGAGAGCATTATGCTAAGTAAAATAAACCAGGCAGTGAAAGACAAATACCACATGATCTCACCTATAAGTGAAACCTGATCAACAAAACAAACAAGTGAGCTCAAAAGAACCAGAGACATTGAAATAAAGAGCAAATGGACAGTGACCAGAGGAGAGGAGGGAGTGGGATAATGGGGAAAAGAAGGGGAAGGGTCAAGTCAAAGAACAGGTGCAAAGGACCAATGGACAAGGACAATGGGGTGGGGATTGTTTTTGGGAGTGGGGTTGGATGGAGCAAGGGAGAGCAAGGGGGAGAAAATTGGGACAACTGTAACTGGACAACAATAAAAAAATAAAATAAAAATTGTGTTAGTTATGTCCTCTAGGACAATATGGAATAATGTCAGTCATAATGATCATTATTTTTAAAATTCCTGACATTCATAGGAATACCTATAACATTTATTCCACCACTAAATGTGATGATTACTGTTGCTTTCTTATATAAACCTTTTTTTTTAAAGTTAAGGAAGTCTCTATTTATTATTTGCTTGCTAATAAGTTTAACAAAAATGAGTATTGAATTTTACCATATGTTTTTGGTGACTTTTAATGCCAACATAAGATTTTTTTTATCATTTAATCTCTTTATTTGGACTATTAGGTTAATATTTTGATGCTGAAAACACTCCCACTTTCATGGGATAAACCCTTTTTGGTCAGAGTGGATTAATTTTGGGATGTATTTGGTAATGTGATCTACATTGTTGTCTAGATTCATTAGTGAAATTGGTATATAATTTTTGCATGTGTGTGTGTGTGTTATATATTCACCTTGTCTGGTTTTAATGTCAGAGTTAAAGAAAATGAGTTGTGCAATTTTCAGTGTTTTTCTCTCCAGAATTAAATTGAAGACTTAAATAACTGTCCTTGAAGTATTGATAGAACTTTAACCTAAAATCATCTTTGTGTGGTGTCCTTGTTTTAAAGAGATTAGCACTTTGAGTAACTTCAAATTTTCTTATAGTCATTAGATAACATGTTCTGCCTCATCTTCAGTAAATATTTGTAATTTGCATGGTAAATAATATTTGCACACATATAAAGCAGGAAAAAAGATTGATAGCTAAAATATATAAAGAATGCTTATTTTCTTTAATCTAGTTTTATTTGTTCTAACCATTCTTTGTTTAAATATTTGTTAGAGGCTGAAATCCATTTTACCAAATTGACAATTATGATTTTTCTCTTGGAAGAAAGAAAAGAGAATGTGGGGATGTGTGTCCTATATGTTTTGACATAATGGTTTTTTGGTCTTCATTCATAAGTATTTCATAATTTCAGTTTTAATTTCTTATTTATTTATCTATATATCTATTTATTTATAGAGAGAGGGGAAGGGAGGGAGAAAGAGGGGGAGACAAACAACAATGTGTGGTTGTCTCTTGTGCAACCCCCCACCAGGGACTTGGCCTGTAACCCAGGCATGTGCCCTAGACTGGGAATCGAACCAGAGATCCTTTGGTTTGCAGGCTGGCACTCAGTCCACTGATCCACACCAGCCAGGGCAATTTTCCTCTTTAACTTGTGTTATTTATTAGAGTTTAAAAATTATTTATAGTTTCTAAATGCATAAGGGCCTTTTGGCTTTTCTTTTGTTGTTAATGTCTAATTTTATTGTATGTTGGGAAACAATGGGTCTATTTGAGTCAATATCTCTGTGATATTGAAATTTATTGTGGTCTATATGAAAGATGCTTATACATGCGCAGTATACAGCCTATACAACCATAAACAAAGGCTATGAACCATAGTCTCTATTCAGCTACCAGTGGTGTTTAGAACTTATACCAATGGCTTGCACGGAGAGTTTTTTTCTCAGTGAATAAGTTACCAGTATTTAAAATCAGGTTTCACATAATAACCTGGATATAATCATATCACTATACACAAGTAGCATAATCCAGTCCTAAATTTCCCTATTTCTCAAAGGAACCGTGGTTCCTTTTATTACAAAATAGTAGAAGGGGAAGGGTCATCAAGGAACATGTATAAAGGACCCATGAACAAAGCCAGTGGGGGTGGGTATTAAATGTGGGAGGTTGGCACTGAATAGGTCAGAGGAGAGTAATGAGGGGAAATGGAGACAACTGTAATTGAATGTGGGTCCAGGGCAGACAGCCTGGGCCTCTGTGTGCCCGTGAAGGTCAGGTTAGCCTGGGCAAGCGGCCCAGCGGTATCTTGAAGGTCGCTCCAGGCAGGAAGCCCAGAGCTATGTGATACCCATGTGCCGTAGTCAACAATGACCTAAGGCCTGGCATGATCCCCCTATTGTCTAAACTTGTATAAAACCCCTGTAACCAGCAATAGGTGCGCGTGCGAGCAATAAAGCTGCTGCCGTGCGCGTGTGGACGCTGCTTCAGTCAAGTGCGGCTGCTGCAGCTCTTATGTCTGCTTCTCGTTCCTTCCTCCGTTTGGGCATCTCACCACCGAAGCCTGCCCTCGCTGAATAGCTGGGCTCTGACATTGAACAACAATTAGAAAAAGAAAATAGTATTTAAAAACTGAGATCTGGGAATAAGGTGTGCTCATTAGTACTGAGGTGTCATAGATTCTATACTCTCAGCAGACAGAGCAAGAAAATATTAATATATGTGTATATATTAACTTTTTCATAGACAAATATCTACAATTATTTATCTATCTATCTGTATCTATATACTCATTCTGATTTTAATCCAGCATCTCAGGATTCATTCTTTTTTTTTTAAAAAAGATTTTATTTATTTTACTTTTAGACAGAGAGGAGGGGAGAGAGAGAGGGAAACATCAATGTGTGGTTGCCTCTCATGCGCCCCCTACTGGGGACCTGGCCTGCAACCCAGGCTTGTGCCCTGACTGGAGAATTCGAACTGGCCACCCTTTGGTTTGCAGGCCGACGCTCAATCCACTGAACTACACTAGCCAGGCCGCAGGGTTCATTCTTATTTTTATGTTCTTTCTCTGATAGGGAGAAATCTGGGTCCTATTATCCTCGGCTTGTTTACTTGTTCAACACCAGTATACGTGTAGAGTAGTTTTAGAATTGCTAAACCTTGTTTTAGTCAAAAGGAGAAAAAATTTTTTCATTGTATCTAAACCTACTGTGGTAATTAATTTATAACATGTAAATCAAACCATCATGCTGTACATAAACTTATACAGCTATATATATCTACTATTTCTGAGTAAAACTGGAAAAAATGCCAAACTCCTATGAGAAACAAATTTATCAACTAGAATAGAGTTGTTTATATACAGTCCTTTTGTATTTAGCCTTAGATTATCCAGACAAACCATTGTTTCACAAGTTAATCAGAAATGCTAAAATAAATAAGTAAAATGTGGGAGAAGAGACCAATTTTGCTTACAAAAGAATTCTAAATAATACATGTATGTATTTTGTACTCCAGGAGGTACAGTTTAATCTCCCCTCCCCTAGGGCCAACTAGTTTAGTGTCTCATATTCAAAGTAGATTAGAAAAAAGGAAAAATAGTGACATTACAGTGGAGAGACCTGGAAAACACTATATTAACCAAATAAGGAAGGTTAACATCATCAGTGATAAGTGATGTTGATAATATGTGCCACCTGATATGATGTGATAAGAAGGGAGCTTCACCTCTGTGGTATTCGTCCCCAAAACTCATAACACCAGTGTAATCCTGAGAAGAATATCAGACAAACCCAGATTGAGGAACATTCTATAGGATATAAAACCAGCATTCTTCAAGTGTGTCAAAGTCATGAAAACAAGGAAAAACTGAGAAACCAACACAGGCCAGGAATGACTGAGGTGACATAACAACTAAATGCGTTGTAATATCATGGATTGGATCCTGTAACAGGAAAAATAATGTTAATGGAAAAGCTAGTGATATCCAAATAAATTCCAGGGTTAGGTTAATAGTAATGTAGTAATGTTGCCTTCTTAGTTGACAAGAGCACCATGGATATGAAAGATGTTAACAATGGGGAAAATTGAGTAAAGGGTACATAAGCACTCTCTGTACTATTCTTATCACTTTTCTGTAAACATAAAATTGTTCCAAAATAAGTTTATTTTTTTTATTTTTTCCTTTTGAACATTCTTTTTAAAATTGTATTTTATTGTTTATGCTGTTACAATTGTCCCTACTTTTTCTCCCTTTGCCCACATTTACCCAGCCCCAGAAATAAATTAATAAGGTCAATTCCTTTTTTCCTCACAACCTTCAGTGAGATTATGCCATACATTTGTAATATATTGTAATTAATTCGTCACGGGTTCCATTCCATCGTGAAATGCCCTGACATCTTGGTTGCCTTTTAAAAATTTGCAAACAGTAAAGTTCACTTTTTGTGTTATACAATTCTATGGGTTTTTAAAATGCATAGAATCATGTATTAATCACTCCAGCACCATACTGAACAGTTGGGCTCATCATATAAAAATTCTCCTCTGCAATCCATTGGTAGTTAACCAGTCCTCTATCCCAGCCTCTGGTAACTACTGACTTGTGTTCCATCCCTACTGTTTTGCCTTTTGCAGAATGTCATATAGACAGAATTAGATAATACATAGCTTTTTGGATCTGGCTTCTTTCACTTGTCAAAATACATTTGTGATTCATCCATATCATTGCGTGAATCAAGTATGTTCTTTTCATTGCCAGGTAGTATTTCATTGTATAAATATAACAGGTGTTTTTTACAATCATCTGTTTGACAGACATCTTGGCTGTTTCCAGTTTGAAGTGATTATAAATAAAATGGCTTTAAACGCTAGCATATAGGTTTTGTGTGTGTGTGTGTGTGTGTGTGTATGTGCGTGCACGTGTGCATGTGGGTGTGTTGACATAGTTCACTTGAAATACTTAGGAACAGGATTGCTGGGTCATATGATACGTATATTACATATGTTTACATTTATAAGAAAATACCAAATTGTTTTTCATTTTTTCAAGTTCTCTTTCAAAGTGGCTGTATCATTTGCATTTTCACCAGCAATAAATGAGATTCCTGTTACTCTGTATCCTTTACAGTACTTGGTATTGTCTGGGGGATCTGTAAGACTACCCTTAGGTTCAACAGTATAGTATAAGGACTCAGAACCTAAAACTCATGGTTATGGTTTATTACAGTACATGATACAGATAAAAATCAATCTGAGGAAGAGGGATATAGGGCAGGGTTCATGAGAATCCAAAGTGAGAATCATCCAGTTGTCTTCTCCCGGCCAAATCATGAACAGAGCTAATTCCTCTGGCAATGATGTATAATAATACACACAGAGTACTGCCAACTAGGGAAGCTCAGTGTCCAGAGATTTTACTGGGGCTCAGTCACATAGACATGGTTGACTGCCTATGTGAGGGAGCTGAAACTACATGACAAAACCCCAATGATAAACCACGTTGTTAGACAACCTGGCCTAGGAACCAGGGACACAAGCCAGACCTTTCTTTGCATAAGGTTAACTCTTTACTATACAATAAAAAACAGTATTTTCTAATGTATTATATCAGTTTACATTCAGAAAACTGAAGTTTTCTTCTGTTAAAAAATAGTTAACTTTTCATTAAAACTCCATAGTACAGTGTGTGTGTGTGTGTGTGTGTGTGTGTGTGTGTGTGTGTGTGGAGAAAGAGAGGAAAGGGGTAGGGACAGACTGAAATTACACTAATAATACATTTAGAAAAATATCCCAGATTGTATTGTAGTCATTTATGTGTAGTTTTCTGTTCCATTTTGGTTGCTAGGCAGTATGGGAGGAGAGCTACAAAGTCTTTTTTTTATTGTTTCCTCTTTTATAAACTTCTGATACCAGTATTGTTTAGAATTCAGTTATGTTGTAATTTTTTTCACTTTATTTTATTTTATTTTACTTTATTTTTGTAAATAGCATCATACCAACAATTATTTCCTTTTTTCTATAAACAAAATTCCCATTGTTTTTATTTATTTTTTATTTTTAGATTTATTTATTTATTTTATTATTGTTCAAGTACAGTTTTGTCCATTTTCCCCCTATAACTCCGCCTGCCCCTCCCATCCCCACATCCTGCCCTCAATCCTACCCCCTTTTGGCTTTGTCTATGTGTCCTTTATGCATGTTCCTTGATGACCCTTCCCCTTTTCTCCCCTGTTATCCCCCTCTCCCCTCTCCTCTGGTTACTCTGGTTTTTGTTTATTTCAATGCCTCTGGTTACATTTTGCTTGCTTGTTTGTTCTGTTGATTAGGTTCCACTTATCAGTGAGATCATATGGTATCTGTCTTTCACTGCCTGGCTTATTTCACTTCGCATAATGCTCTCCAGTTCCATCCATGCTGTCACAAAGGGTAGGAGCTCCTCCTTTCTTTCTGCTGCATAGTGTTCCATTGTGTAAATGTGCCACAGTTTTTTGATCCACTCATTTACCAATGGGCACTTAGATTGCTTCCACCACTTGGCTGTTGTAAATTATGCTGCTATGAACATAGGGGTGCATAGGTTCTTCTGAATTGGTGTTTCAGGATTCTTAGGGTATAATCCCAGCAGTGGAATTGGCAGGTCAAAATACAGTTCAATTTTTAGTTTTCTGAGGAAATTTCATAATGTTTTCCACAGTGGCTGCACCAGTCTGCATAAATAAAAATCTTCTGCGCAGCTAAAGAAAAACATCAGCAAAATGAAAAGGGAACCAACTGTAAGGGAAAATATATTTGCCAATGATACCTCGGACAAGGGTTTGATTTCCATAATATATAAAGAACTCACACGGCTCCACTCCAGAAGGACAAACAATCCAATTAAAAAATGGGCAAAGGACCTGAACAGACACTTCTCCGAGGAGGACACACACAGGGCCCAGAGACACATGAAAGGATGCTCAGCATCACTAGCCATCAGAGAGATGCAAATTAAAACAATGAGATAGCAACTTTTCACTTTATTTTATTGAATCTTTTATTATTTTAGGATTGATAGGTCACAGGCATGCTGGACAAGTTTGTCAAAGGTCACTATCAGATTTCAAATACAAGATGAGAAACCAAAACTTGTATTTGCCTTGCCTTTCTTCCAAATCATAGTGGACTGTTCAAATAGGTATTTTTAAAAATATCCATAAAAGCTCTGAAAAAATAAGGGTGCCAGCAGTTGGAAAAAATTTAAGTACATTTTGGAAGATGGAAAGTGAAACGGTTCCTATTGATGTGAAAAGCAAAAGAGGACAGCTGCCTGGAGGAAACCCTCTTTTTTTCCAGAAACCCAAAGACCAAGCTTTGAGTCCACAAGCACAGAGAGGAAGAGTGGGGTCATTAATGTAGTAAGGATGTATTCTAGTGAAGACATAACTAGCATATCCAGTGCCTCCTAGTTCATACAGCACCTTTGTGCATAGAAAATGGTGCCCCATTATTAGAAAGTGAATTACAAAATGGCACATCTTCCTCAGGAATTTGCCCATGCCAGGGCACAGAGTTTCAAAAAGCGTATGTGATTGAATTTCAGCCCTACTCACTACCTCAGTGGGATGCTTCTTTTCAGGGTATAACTTTAGCTGTTTGCCCTCCTTTTTTTCTTTTTTAGTGCTTCTGCAAGATAGGTATACAGGAGTTCCTCTGCCCTTCCTAAAGAAGGTGGTCCTTCAGTGCTGTGTGGAAAAGGTCCCCTGAGGCAGCACATAAAAACATTCTGTTTTTAACGTCCAGGCCCTTCTCAAAGGCTCTCAAATCTAATATTCACCTTCAGTTCTGTGCCAGATGGAGTAGCTCCATTCCCCTCAGGCCCTACCTCTTACAAAAAAAAAACAAAAAAACCCTCGGAAATAACACACAAATAAGTATAAGAAGGTAGAAAAAAGAAGGCAGACTGCCTAGGGACTTCACGACTTGAGGGACAACATGGTAGTAGATTTACTCAGCTTCCTTATTGTCTCCCATACATCCTGAACAATGGGCTGCAGAATCCTCTAACCTGGCACTGTCAACAGACACAGAAAGAAAAACAAAATGCCTGAAGAAAGGCCTGTTTGCCCTAGTCAAAGGAACAGAAAATAGGTGACCTTATGCGGCACAAAAATTTTTTGAAAATACACATTCTACTCCAGCCAGCCACATCACAACCCCCACCATGGTTCCAATGGGGCCAAGCAGGATGCTGACCTTCCATCCCACCCCACGCCTCATGGAAGCTGACAATGGTACTCCAAATGCCCCTACCCTATGGTGTTAGGGAGTTGAGCAGATTACATTATTTAAGACCTTTTTGGTGACTCTAAGGACTTGGGTTTTTACTCTGAGAAATCAGCAAAGTGTTTTGAGGAGGGAGTGACATGATCTGATTTGGTTTTTATAGGATCTAGCTGGTGAGGTGAGAATATACAGAAGGGAAGAGGAGCAGAAGCAAGCTGTATTTTATTTGCTAACCACAAGGCAACCCAAGGAAGTTGTCAGGGCAGCTTATATCATGTTCATTATATGGTTAAGACAACTGAGACTCAGAGAGGTAGGTGGCATGTTCAAGATCACACAGCTAGTATAGAATAAAGCTGCATCTAGCACCTAGATCCTCATACTTCTGTGAAAGGAGTAGCTAAATTTACAGAATGCAATATCACTTCAGGAAGATTTATTAACAGTCCGTGAAAGGACAGAGTTCCTGCTAAAATGCAGTTAAGTGTTTGTGAAAATTACATCAGAAAAGGGGGATGGGGGAGAACAGAGAAAGAAAGAAAGAATTGGGAGGAAGGATGCTAAACGTAGGTCTGCATTGTCTCTCTTCCACCATTAGATGGCAATTTTCTATTTGTTACAGAGGAAATGGTGCCAATTTCCTGGGCAGTTGACAGAAAGGAAGGAATTAGAGATTGAAACTAATGAATGAGTGGATAAAGACTTTGAAAAACACAAAATCCAATTGATCTAATACATTCGTGGTGTGGTGGGAGAAGGGGATCAGAGCTTTGACAGCAGTGATAGAACAAAAAAATTGATAATCGCAGCTGATAGCACAAATTAGAACATTAATTTTCAAACAGCAGTTTGTAAAGATCCTGTAAAGAACCTAAAATCAATGTAGTGAAGGGCAACCAGCATGGTTTTTTCTTCTAAATTAAAAAAAGCAGAATAAAATAGAACATGATAAAATAGAAAATGCCAGAAGGCATTTCACATAGTAAGATCAGAATTAATTTACGAAACTTGTTTGGCTTTTTAAAAATGTATTAAAAATTTTTCATGGGTGATGTCTAAAAATCTGAAAGACACTGCACAAGATGAAATATAAGTGAGCAGATGGAATGCACCTACTTGAATCACATACGATTTTGTGGAGGTGTCTATCTTGGTTATAAACTTCCTTTTTTCCCAGTGTCAGGATGTGTTATGGGCTGAATTGTGTCCCCTTCTTTCCAAGAAAGTTCACATATCGAATCCCTAATCCTCAGTACCTCATGATGTGACTAAATTTGGAGATAAGGCCTTTGAGGAGGTGATTAAGTGGAAATGAGGCCATTAGGGTGGGCCTTAGTCTAATCTGACTGGTATCAGAGGAAAATTTTAACATAAAAAGAGACACCTGGGATGTTCATTCATAGATGTCAGACCATGTGAGGACACAGGGAAATGGCAGACATGAAAGCCAAAGAAAGGAGCCTCCGGAGAAATCAAACCTACCGACATCTTGATCTTAGAATTCCAGTCCCCAGAAGGGTGAGAAAATAGATTTCTTTTATAAGCCACCCAGTTTGTGGCATTTTATTGTGGCAGCCCTAGCAAATTAATACAGGACTAGAGTCTGGTATTTTATTTCTGGGAACTGGGACAAGAAAAGACCTGGGCCAAGTGAATGTCTTGCCTCTTTATAAATGAGAGTTCCTGGATTCAGTTCAGTTTTTCACAGAGGAAAGTACATAAGCTCTAATGACAAATGTACTTGCACTGTTATAGCCACTCCATAACTTTAATAAAGGCATGATTTTGGCTTACTTCTTTAACTTCCCCAAGATTAAATTTTTTTCATTTATAATGTGGTACTAATATATTTCCTGCAATGTTGTTATAGACATTAAATTATATAATTACTTAAAACTCCTAAAAGTCAGTAAATCATTGTTTTTTTCTTATTGTCATTGTAGTTGATCTTTATTAGTGTTATGTATTTATTTTCTGGCTGTCGCAATTTCTACCTTTCCTTCAAACATATATACTATCTCCTGGGTACATTAAGTAAAATGGTCAAGGGGTAGAAAGTGGTAATGAGAGAAGTTATAAAGACTAAACAGGCAATTTATAGATAGAATAGAATGGAGGTTACCAGGGGCTGGGTGAGGGGAAAGCGAGTTATAACTTAATGGTTATAGAGTTTTTGTTTTGACCATTGGGAAAGTTTTGGAAATAGATAGTGACAATAGTTATACCATGTTATGAATATGCTTAATGCTACTGAATTGTGCACTTAAAATGATCAAAATGATAAACTTCATGCTATGTATATTTTATCACAATAATAAAGAAAACTTTGTCATGGACAGAATAATTGTGTCCCTCCAAAATTCCTATGTTGAAACACTACCACCCAATGTGGTAGCATTTGGAGGTGGGCCTTTATGAATGAATTAGGTTTAGATGAGGTTGTAAGAGTGAGGCTCTTGTAGTGAAATTACCAGCCTCATAAGAAGTGGAAGAGATAGCAGAGCTTTCTCTGCCATGTGACGATATAAGAAGGCAGCCATCTGAAAGCCAGAAAGAGGTCCTAAATCAGCCAGCACCTTAATTTTGAACTTCCCAGCCTCCAGAACTGTGGAAAATAAATGTCTGTTGCTTAAACACCAGCCTGTAGTATTTTGTTATGTAGGCCCGAGCACACTAACACAAATTTATGGTACGATATCACAATCAGGGGATTGATATCAATAGTCAAAAAAAGGAATAATTGCATCACCACAGAGATCCCTTGTGTTGCTGTCATATAGTCACAGCCTCATCCCTCATACCTGACCCATGGCAACTATTAGTCTCTTCTTAATTTATATAATTTTGTCATCTCAAGAATGTTATATAGATAGAGTCATGTAGTATGAGACCTTTTGGGATTGGCTTTTTTTCACTCTAATTCCCTTGAGATTCATTCAAATTGTTGCTTTATTAACAGTTTATTCCTTTTTATTACTAAGTGATATTCCCTTGGTATGGATGTACCACCATTTGTTTAACAATTCACCCATTGAAAGACAGTTGGGTCATTTCCAGTTTTAGGCTGTTATTAATAAAGCTTATATAAACATTTGTGTATAGGTTTTTGTGTGAACATAAGTATTCATTTTCGGGGGATGTATATTGAGCAATGCAACTGCTGGGTTGTGTGGTAAGCCATATTTATTTTTCTAAGAAAGTACTACACTCTTCCAGAATAAATGTGCCATTTTCCATTCCCACTAGCAACATGCGAGTGATATATTTTTTCACATCTTTACAAGCATTAGGCGTTTTCACTATTATTATAGCTATGCTGAAAGGGAGTACTAATATCTCATTGTGTTTTTGTAGGTAGCTAGTTATTAATGAAGGAAGGAAGAAAAGGTAATTATACGTTGTTGACTGGGGAGCATAAACCTATTTCGCTGGGAAGTTATAGCTTCATATGCTTCCCAGGAGATCACAGCATTGTCCCTCCAAGGGGATTAACACCGCTTCCCTCCCCCATGTAGGGAGTAGCCTACCCTCCAGTACCAGATTGTTGTGGGGGAGCAAGGGGAGACAAGCACATGTGTGAAACAAGTCAAGATGGCACAGGGGAAGGGGTGGTGCTTGATCATACAGGCCTGGAAGTCTAACCTGGGAAAGTGATCAATTGACTAGGGGGTGGACCTATCAGAATCCTACAAAAGCTTGGGAAATTGATTGGTTATTTTGAAAAGCTCCTAATCCTTCCCAAATCTGAGATGATATAACCCAGCTTAACAAAGAAGCTTTCTCTCAGGCCCCAGAAAACTCATTCCCCTCATTGGTTTGAGCATTGTCTCCATAGTAACCATGAGGGTCTAGCAGCCACGCAACCAGCAGCCACACAAACTCTAAACACAGTCTCTAGGCAAGAGGCTGGGTACAGCAGCACAACCAGGAACAGCACTAAGCTACCTGGACAGGGACTGAGACTGCTTAGCAGCTGCCTCTGGGCTCCAAAGGACTAAACTTTAATATAAAACAGAAACTCTGGACACTGGCCTTTACTTTGGCCTTGCTGATGATGCAGTTGGACCTTTTCCATGATGGATGGAGATTGGGACACGGGGCATCCTTCTATTTCCACCTGAATAAATCTTTTCACACCACAATCCCCCAGGTGTGAGTCCATGGGATGCATTCCTTGCAATCCTGTGGAAGACCCTCACCTCCACTGACAATAATTGTGGTTTAAATTTGCATTTTCCTGATGGCTAATGATATTGAGCATATTTCCATGTGTTTATTTGCCATTTTTATATTCTCTCTGGTGAAATGTCTGTTTAAGTTTTTGGCCCGTTTTCTCAAAGCTTTTTTTTTTTTTTTTTTTTTTTTGCTCTTGGGTTTTGAGGATTCTTTTTAATTCTAGATGTTGTTTGTTTGTGGTTTCAAACTATTTTCTCATAGTCGGTTGCTTGTCTTACAACCTTTTTAAGAAGGACTTTCACCAAAGTTTTAAATTTTGATAAGGTCAGATTTGTCAACTTTCCTTTTATAGACCCAGCTTTTGAGATCAAGTCTAAGAAGTTTGTGTAGTCCTAAATCATTATTTTCTCTATAAGTTTTTTCTAAAATGTTTATAAATTTGCATCATGTCTTTGGTACATTTTGAATTAATTTTCTGTATAATGTATGATGTTTAGGTAAAAGTTTTTTTTTTAAACTTGTAGATGTCCAATTACTGAAGTGGCATTTGCTGAAAAGGCCATCCTTCGTCCATTGAATTGCATTTGCACCTTGTTGAAAGCATTTGAACATATTTATGTGGGTCTATATCTGGGTTTTCTATTTGTCCCATTTATTGATGTGTCTATTCTGCCACTAATATCGCACTGTTTTGATTACTATAGCTATATAGTAGGCCTTAATGTTGGGAAGAATGATTCCTACAATTCAGTATTGTTTTAGCTATTTTAGGGCCTGTGCCTTCCCAGATGGATATTAGAAGAAGATTGTCTATGCCTACAAAACAACAAAGAAACAAACAAACTTGTAGATATTTTGATTGGAATTGCAATAATTCTATAGATTAATTTGGTGAAAATTGGCCTCTTTACTATGGTGAATATTCCAACCAATGAACACTATGTTTCTCCATTTATTTAGTTTTTAAATTTCTTTTCTCAACATCCAAATTTCAGCATATAGATTTTGCACATGCTTTCTTTTTTATTTTTATTGAATTTTTTGGAGTAATATTGCTTAATAAAATTATATAGGTTTCAGGTGCACAATTCTATAATACATCATCTGTATATTGTATTGTGTGTTCACTACCCAAAGTCAAGACTTCTCCCATCACCATTTATCCTCCCTTTACCCTCCTTTACCTTCCTCAACACCCCTTTCCCTCAGGTAATCAGCATACTGTTGTCTGTGTCTATGAGTCTTTTTTATTTTTTTGGTATATTTTATTGACTATGCTATTACAGTTGTCTCATTTTTTTCTACCCTTTATCCCCTCTGCCCTG